>JASDQU010371923.1:112458-125284 GCA_032191745.1 Picea mariana | reverse complement strand
TTATGTGACGTTCCACATACCACCATAAACGGAATGACATGAACTATCCATATAGATTAGTATTACCTAAAAATATATCAAAACTCATACCATTATCCATCAAACAAACTTGGGTCCATTACCCAAACCTGGGTTCTCCAACTTCTCATGGCCATAACTCTCTAACCGTGAGGAGTTATGTGTCGTTCCACATACCACCGGAAATGGAATGACATGTACTATCCATATAGAATAGTATTACCTTAAAATATATTAAAAATCATACCATTATAAATGAAGCAACCTTGGGTCCATTACCCAAACCTTTGTGCTACTAGAATTCGCTGCTGGACTTTCTTCAAGGGTTGACATCAATGACAACCAACCTTAATCAACATACCCATCATGAAATACATCTACAAAATTTTAAATGGAGATTAATGAAACTAATAAAGTCACTCATATCAACAATAAACCATTCACATACACAAAGTAAGCACATCAATTAAACTCATGAAATAACTCAGAAAATAGATAAACACTTATATTTTATAAAATGTTTGTGCAACCACATGCTTGGGAAGGAAGTTCCACGCAACCATAGACTTTTTGTTCTAGATATTAAAAAAAATTCACACCCAAGTTAGGGATAGGAATCCACAATAGAAGGGAGCCTCTCAAAGTCCACTCACAACTCAATATCACACAACCCGTTGGTATTCTCCTACATCTATCCTAAATTTCCTCTAGCTCTCTTCCTCTTGACCCGCCCAACCCAAGGAATGTACCCCTTCACTTCTCTCATTCCATAGGGTGCCCCATTAGTTTACTAGGGTCTCTCTTTTGGGGTACATGCTCAACTACATACTTATTAACATACTCATTTTTTCCATTTTTCCTACTATTTAGGAGGATTGTTATTTATAGCATGTCTATTTATAGCAGGTCTGTTTTTAGTCGATGTATTCCTATATGTAATACTATGGGAAAATACCATGGGCTCATAAACCACCATTAGGAAAAATCCTATTATTATCTATGATTAGGCCAATTCCTATTTTTTAGCCACCTTTAGGCAAATTCCTGTTTTTTAGGACATAATTCTCATTTCCTTAATTTTAGGAGATATTTCCTATTTTATGGATATAGAGCACACTTTAGTAAGAATTTTAGCCTCCTAGGGAAGTGTGCATTACCCATCTAATACTTGGATTTAACTCACTTCACTTATTTAGTGACTTTCCATAATTAGCAAATTCTCACTCAGTTAGGACTTTAGTTCCATTCTTGGACTCTAGTCTTACTCTAGGATATTTTTTCTATTATGGAATGCATGTTGAATTCATGTAGAGTTGTCACAAAGTTCGCAGCTATATTTTTTACCTTTTCTTATTAATAACATCTTTTGACTTTAGTTAATTGTTGTTATTGGGAGAAGTTACTTTTTTACTTGAGCATGCACATGGAAATCCCAACCTAGTGCACATTACTCCTCATGTGGAGAGTCCTATATATTTTACTCATTATCAAGGATTAACACATTGTGATTAGATTTGGTTTTTTAGTCTCTTATGTGTGAATATTGATTTTGTTGTTATCTCTCCTCTCTCTCTCTTTTGCAATTATCTAGTGTAGTATTTCCTTCTCACAATTAGATCTTGGATTGTGGTTTAATCCTACATGGTATCAGAGCCATTGTTCTAAGGAAGTATTCACTTTTATTGTGAGTTTATAGATCATATTGGACAGCCCATAGAGAATTATGGATCAACCATCTTCTTCAATGATCTTGACACCTTTCAACTAATTTGAGTCGAAGCCCAACATAGAGCTTCTACTTCAAAGCAAGGGTTTGTATAGGATCACCATGGGGACTAAGGTCGAGCCTACTTCAGCCATAGAGAAATAAAAATACTTCAACGGAATGGATCAATCCTATGGGATATTTTTCTTGAGCATCTCTCTAGATATCCTCTTTCATGTCGATACTTCCAAGGCATCAAAAGGCAACAAGGAGAAGGAAAATTGTTCCTGTTATAATAGGGGGTTCCATCCTGAGAGTTCTTGCATGAAAAATACCATAGATCTTGTGGAACAAACACTTGAGAAACCTCACCTCAAGGATTGGATTCCATATAATGCAAGGAAAAATCCATAATCATAAATAGGTAATGGTCATGCATTACTTTCTATTTCATCTTTTCCTAATTCTTGGGTGCTTGATTCAGGGGCTACGCATCACATAGCCTCATTGGATAGACTTCTCTCGTACTTGGAGACTTGTTCCAGACCACTAATCTTCATGGGAGATGAATCTTTTATTGAGGTGTGTGGTAGGGGCAGAGTTGATATAGACCATGGATTCTTTCAGGATGTGCTTCACTTCTGAATATTTCAATGAATTTTCTCTCCATCTATCAAATCACTCACTTAGGTTCAGGGAAGAAGGTGGAGTTCACTCTGGACTCAATTATTATTTTTGACTTGTCATGTAACACCCCCAGCCACCCAAATCGAGCAATGCTACTACAATTCCACTATGTTCAAGCTCGAATACCAATTTGTAGCACCCCCAGCCACACAAGGGTCATTCCATGCCACCTTACAGAAAAAATCACTTTCATTTGCGAAAAATATCATACTTAATACATTAAAAACAAACATATACTTTATGTTAACATAGATAGAATTATGCAAAAATGTATGGTAAATAAACACATGTGTAACATATAGAATGTAATTAAGCATATATAAAGAGTACTTATATGTTTAAGAAGGCCACAAACTGCATGTAGACCTTCCACGAACCTCCTAGCCTTAGACCACGCTGCTCAAAGCTATCAGTAGTGGGTCACCCCCGAGCTGGGACTAAATTCCACCCAGGGTAAAGGGAATCCTAGGCTAGGTTGAGGTTACAAAGTATCCAGGAAGTATTTTGTCCCTAGGAGTCCACTCACATCCATAGCTTATAGTCCCTCATTCCCCACATGCATGTCCCACCCCAGGGAGTGTGCCCCTTCTCTTCTCGAGAGTCCTTCGACTGCCCCACTCCCCTTCCAGGGCTTCAGCAACATGTCGAATAGGAAGTCTCAGAGCACTACAATTTCCATGAGGATACCTCTGGGAAAATCACTTTCCCAACAACCTCTCTCACCTGGAGAGAGTTTCTCATAGGCATGACAACCTACTTCTTCATTCTAGCTCCTGGGCCAATCCATTCAGGGTAATAACAGCAACAAAATTAGGTATGGCTCTTGTAATGACAGCAAGCCACACCAATCCAGAGAAAAGCATGGACAAAAACAAAAAAAATGTCTAGGGTGTGATATGTCTCAAGAATTATGCAGTTTTTTGATGCCTTACAGGATTAAAATTGGTTAGCTTCACGGGGTTTGTAGGTTTCAAAGCTTGCAGGATTTCATGGTGCATGCCTCCCAGTGTCCAAGGAAAGAATGCCTCCCTCAATGTGTGTGTGCATAGGAAGAATAGTGAGACTGGCTAGAACCCCCCAAACGAACTGAATTTCCCACATATAATTGCATGTGCCAATATTGACACATGGCTCTCTTGAGATCTTGTTTCTCTCCACTGGGAGTTTGTTCCTTTCCCCAAAGGAGCTTAGGATAACAGGATTTATTTCCCAAACCTTATTCTTTTAGGAAATATATTACAATATTCCCTTAGTGATAATCCTACACTATTATCAATTTTCCTATCCTCTTAGCCCCTTCCCTTTCCCTTCCCAATGGAGCTTAGTCCCCCATAACTCTTTCTTCATGGTCGGTCTATATGCATTGATGTGCTTTTTTATTTTAATGATATGCATAATTACATATACAAAAACAGGTTCACTGGCCTTAAGCGATCTAGGCTCTCTGTCCTAATATTCATATAAGCCTCCTAGATTATAAACACTTGGCTCACCAGCCTATAAACATAATTACAATTCAGCAGGGTCTCGGCCTTGGGGTATTACAATTCCCTCCCCTTATTTATGCAATGTCCTCAGTGCATCATATTTACATATTACAGCGAGATTTTCAAAAATATTCAAAAATATAAGGGTATTATTCCTGCATGGCCTCTTCATGCTCCCAAGTGGAATCCTCAGAACTGTACCAGATCCATTGGACCTTTACTAGCCTGATGGGTTGATTCTAGAGCTGCTTGATTTTCTGGTCCAGAATGTGTACTGGATGCACTTGAAAAGTGCCTTCTTGCTCCACCTGAATCACATTCTAATCAATAACATGATTAGCATTAGGTATATATTTCTTAAGCAATGATACATGGAATACATTATGAATGATCATAGATGCAGGTAATGCAAGCATATAAGCTACATGCCCAATCCTTTCTAGGATTTCAAATGGCCCATGTAACACCCCAGGTTTTGAGCCCCATATTAAATAATGTATTTTGTTAATTATCAAGAGGTCAGAGGGACCAAACAATTAAAAGAGGCAAGTGTGCCTAATAAATGTAATGTTTTGATCATTATTAATAATAAACACATCGATGGTTGCTAGACAAACAAGAACTAGAGTTATAGGGGGTTATGATTCCACAAGAGAGGGGGCTTGAGGGGATAAATATTTATTTCCTATTTTAATTACCCTTTTTGTCAAAGGGAGTGGATCAGTTACGTGAGCTTCTTGGGGGAGGCTAGGAGGTTTTTGTTTCCCCACTAAATACTTAAACCCACCCCTGGTTTGTTGGGGGGTTGGTTAATTGCTCGTTCGCACAATTTCTTGCTCACTCCTTCATTCACTTATTCGTTCATTAACTTGCTCACTCATTCATTCATCATGTCCTTACCTATCACTCATTGATCCATCCTCATTTTCATCTTGGCTTGGGAAAGGGAAACGAATTGTCAATGAGCATCCATCGTATTATTGGTTGTAGTAGTCGTTGGTGTAATCCATCCATGACTTGAGGGCTGCATGTCTGAGATGTGTTGGCTTGTGTCCAACTTTTTTCACAACTATGAGTCCTAAGAGTTATAGCATTGATATTTTGGACTAGTTGCGTTGGATCCCTGGAAGGAGAAGGACTGCCTAGGGGACTGCATGGCAGAGAAGGGTGGAGGTCCATTCTCTTGGGTGGTGCAAGCTAGGTAGAAGAGATTCGGGTACTTGGATTGTTGTGAGTGTTGGAAAATCTTGTGAGAGATTGAGTGTTGACTAGCTTGGGAAGCCAAGTAACACTTTGGAACCATCCTTGTGGATTCATAGCCCTGGCTCGGGGGTGACATTGTTGTTAATATTTGGAACAGTAGTGTGTACGGTTGGGTGGAACGTCCTTGGTCTGCAATCATTTGGTGTCATCTTTTATAAAGATAAGTGCTCTCTATTATGGTATTATTTGCCTGTATACGAATGTATTCTACTGTGTATTTATTTATCGTTTAATTGAATCTTTAGAATATGCATGCTTGTTGTTTATTGTTGTCAATGTCATTAGAACTTTTCTTTTATGCATCCTTATTAATTTAAAAAAAAAGGTATCGGTAAGAGAAAGAAGTACAAGGGTGGGCTTGAAGGTGGCGCACCCCGGCCTATGGGTGGCGGGGTGTGTTACACATTGCTATCATAGCTTCTGGTTGAAACACTAGGCTAGTATGGGTTGGGTGTGTTGGTTAGAGTCTTATGGTTGAGATCGAATTCTGACCTTGAACTTGAAAATCTAAGGAGGAATGGCATTGCAAAATCTACGCAGGAGATAGAACGTCAGATATTCTTTGTAAGAGATCGAAGGATCGTGACCATCCATTTCAAATTTGGGAGAGACCTCCACTGTGGGATCAAGAGAGATCCAGGATTGTTGGATCGGAGGGCATGGGAACAAGGGTCTTCTGATGAAGGTGAAGCAAAATGTTGAGTAGGTTTAAGTCTCAGTCATCAGATCTGTGCACGAACAAATGTGATCCATAGATCTCATGGCAGTTCAGAGGATCGGCACTCTAGGAGAAAGTGAAGATGGAGATTTTGAAACTCTAGAAGCCCGAAGAGTTGAAGCGATTCATAGTTGTTGATCTGTGAGAAACACGCGTCGAAAAATCGTCGAATTCAGGTGAAATAAATCTGGGAGAAAGTGAAGGCGGATAGTTTGAACCTCCTGAAGAGCTGAAGTGACTCACAACCATTGATCTGTGAGAGACACGCATCGACGGATCGTCAACTTTGGGTGAAATCACTCTAGGAGAAAGTGAAGGTGCAGAGTTTGAAACTCTTGAAGCCTGAAGAGTCGAAGCAATTCATAATTGTCGATCTATGGGAGGACATGCATCGATATATTGTGAACTCCAGGTGAAAGAGTTCTGGGAGGAAGCAAGCGGGGGAAGTTGAGACTTCTGAAGGCTGAAGTCCTGAAGTGGACTAGAGTTGTTGATTTGAGGTGGACGCGTGGCACTTGATCTATAACTTTAGGTATAGAGTACTCCAGAGGAAAGCGGAGGTTGAAAGTATCGAACTCCCGAATCACAGAGTCTCGATTGTTGATCGTGAATAAGGATGAGGATCATTGAACTGGTCCTGGCTGAAGGTTCCAAAGTTGTGAAGTGCCAAACGGGTAATCCCTGGGTCACAAATGAAGGTCACAGGTGAGGAAGGATATAGCGCCTGTCAGTGTGAGATGGGAACAGAGTGTTAAGGAAGTAGGACCTGAGGATAGACATCGATCTGTGAATGGAAAATCGACAGTGGGGGACCATTGCGGGGAGAGGAGGAAAAATTAGCGGACGTGCTAGTTCACAGCCCGTTATTTTCCAGTGTCGTTGATCTCATCGGGACAAGGGATCAACGACCACAATTTAAAGGAGATGTGGGTGAGAAATTTTTAGATTGCAGGGACAGAGATATCCGATAAAGAGCGAGCACGTTGTCATCCCACAATTATTGTTGATCGTCAATCTCAGTCCTCGATCGATTTTCAACCACACGATCTACGATATAGTAATATCTAACACAAAAAGATCCATGAAGGATTTGGTCGTGGTTTCGAGTCGTGGTCACCTGGGGAAGTGGTTTGAAGGGAGTGCCTATGTAGAATTAAATTTTGTATCGGCTAAGGGATAACATGGAAGTGTTATACAATGCAGATTGATACATATATGTTCTTCATGAATTGAGAAGAAGAGGGACCTGTAACATGGTTTGGAAAAATTTGGTTACCATATGATTAATTCTAACAAAATGCTCGCTTGCACATTTTGTAGAATTAATGGGTTTAAACACATCAGCTCAGAATGTGTATTGAATAAATGGAAGAAGGCAAGGGATCCTCCAACCATGATAACGAGGTCCAAGGCGAGAATACCAGAGTTGGCAATGCAAAGGCAGAATATAATGGACGCAAGGGCCGAGGGGAGAAAGAAACATTGCTAGAAAATGTAAGAAGCCTGAAAATAGAAGTGCAAAGCTACAAGGTAAACAATGAGAGGTTGATGAGAGAGAAAAGTTAAATAAATGCTCGAGTGTTGCAAATATTAAATCAGTTGCAGAGGAAAACGAAGGAGGGATCAAACTCAAAACAAGAGGAAGAAGGTAGGTTTCGTGAAATAAGAGAGGATCATGGAAGAGATGGTTATTCAAGAAGTGCTATCATAAATCATAGACACCACTCACATCCTTACTCATAAATAATTTTTTATGCAATGGAAGATTCCATAAGCAATCCAGAGGTGTCTCATGTTAGGAACCAAAGAAGGAGACAGAAAGTGGACAGTTTGCAAGGAGAGCTGAGGAAGCTTAAGCCACCCTCCTTTGATGGTGAAAAAGAAAGGGAGGACGAAACTGAAGCATGGTTTCTTGAACTCATGAGATATTTTTAAATTACATAACTACTCATCAAATCTAGAAGCCTAAATTTCCACCTACCATTTACACGGGAAAGCTACAATGTGGTGGGATCAACTAAAGCAATGTTGGCACAGGGGCAGACCCAGGATTCAGCTCCAAGAGCACACCAACAAGCCCTAACTATTGGCCCTTTCAGCTACACCTATGAATCAGATGTTGTCTCACCCGAAGAAGCTATGGGGGGGTTGCAGGACAGAGATGTCTACAACCAAGGGAAATATCAAGTGGATCTAATACTAAAATAGTACAGCATGCATATATCACTTATTAGCTTAGATCTATTCCACACATCTTATCATATCTACCAAAGTAATGCAATAATAGTGTTTCAAATGACAATAACAGAGCATCAATCACACATAACACAAAATATACGTGGTTCACCCTCTCTCTAAGGCTACGTCCACATAATTGTGCTTTATAATGTATTAAGATGAAGCATACGGTTCTTGTCTGCACTCTTAGCTAGCAGATTTTCCCTCTTCTTCTCTCTATCTCTCTCCTCCCTGTGCACCTAGCTGCAGGGTTGACCTTCACACCCAGTTGAAGATCGTACAATATAGAAGCCTCTCGTACTCAACACTTCTCTTTCTCACGATATTACTCACTCGATCACACCACAACAATCACAACACCAACAATATTAATAATAATGATAACAACAACCCATCCCAGGTCCTCATGACCTCTATTTATACATTTCAATCACTAACCGACATCCTTATGTCGAAACCTAGGTGTCAAAACCCTAGATACCAAAACCCTAGGTGTCTAAAACCCTACTTCAACTTGACCTGCATTTCAAGGCTTTGCCATCCTAGCTTTCCTTCCTTCTCGTGCGGTGCTCCAAAACATATAATGGTGGCTTTTTCCTCTTGTTGAGTTTTCCACGATCCTTCTTTCTTGTTGATCTTTCATCCTCGATCTCCTCGTCCAATGACTTTCTTTCTCAGACTTCACTCCGCCTTTTCTGCTCTTTGCTCACTTCGACTCAATAACAGTCACCATGTCTTTCGTGAAGTTCGCATTTTGCCTTTTCTTCCTTGTTCTTCGCTTATTTCCATAACCAAGGGCCAACAAGCAAGTTGAACATATTAATGAGAACAGGATCACTTGGAAGTAGTTCAAGAAGTATTTCTAGAAGGATTACCTCTCAGAGCATTTCTATGACAAGAAAATGCAGGAGTTCTTTGAACTCGAGATGGGAAGCATGACTATGCTATAATATGAGAAGAATTTATTGGGATTGTTAAAATATGTTGGGTTTATAAATGATGAAAAGGTAAATATACAAAGGTTTTTGAGTGGAATTCCATCCTTTTATAAAAAAATATTAGGTATGATGAGCCCAAGACCTTGAATGAGGCCATCAGGAAAGCTAAATATCTGTATGAGCAAGGCCAGGGCAGAGAATCCCTGCAGAAATCTTGGAAGGACAAGAAGAAGGAGAAGTCTAATCAGGGGAGGAAGGGATTCAAACCTCCCTTCAATAGGAATAAGCCTAATGGAAATCATCACGATCAGTATGCTAAGGGTGAATCCAAGAAAGAAGACTCCTTGGGAAAAAGGGGAAGACCACTTATCCAATGTTTGGGATGCAAAGAAGATCACATGTACAAGGATTGCCCGCACAGAAAGGACAGAGTGAATATTGTGCACAACGTCCAAGAGGCTACAACAGTCGAATATATGGGAAGAATCTATGTAGCTTTAGATGATCAACACGCAGAGTACCAGTCCAATATGATTGAGGTGGAAGGTAATATCATAAATCAGCATGTTTCTATTTTAATTGATTCAGGAGCAAGTCATTGTTACATTGATCCTCAAATAGTGGATAGATTACATTTGGAGAAAATTAATCTTGGAAAATCAATTTTGGTTCATCTAGCCACTGGAACCAAAAGGAGAATCCATGATATGGTCAGAGGATGTTCCATAAGTATTAATGGTGTGAATACAAGTGTTGATCTAAATATCATACCATTGGGGTCTTATTATATTCTAATTGGAATGGATTGGATGGACAAGCATCATGTTGTCCAAGATTGTCATGGGAAGACATTTACATGTCTTGATGGAGATGGAAAATAGAGCATTGTGAAAGGAGTTCCAAGACCCATCTCTATAAGGGATATTTCAGCCTTACAGCTAAATAGATGTTTTAGAAAAGGATGTCAATTGTATGCAGCCCATGTGGGGGAGCTAGAAAATACAAAGGGGCCAAGCCTTGAATTCTCGATACTACAAGAATTCGAGGATGCATTCCAAGAAATACCAAGGTTACCACCAAAAAGGGAGATATATTTCTCTATTGACTTAGTGCCAGGAGTTGCCCCAATGTCAAAAACACCTTATAGAATGAGCACACCAGAGTTAAAATAATTATAAATGCAGTTGGAGGAATTGTTGAAGAAAGGGTACATACGTCCAACTGTTTCACCTTGGGGAGAACCAGTATTTTTTGTCAAAAATAAGGATGGAACCTTGAGGATGTGTATTAACTTTCGACAACTGAATAAGTATACTATAAAGAACAAGTATTCTCTACCCAGAATTGATGACCTCTCTGATCAGCTAAGAGGAGTAAAGATATTTTCAAAGATTGACCTGAGGTCAGGATACCATCAGGTAAGGATCAAGGAAGAAGAAATTCATAATATAGCCTTTAGGACT
Source organism: Picea mariana (assembly GCA_032191745.1). NCBI lineage: Eukaryota > Viridiplantae > Streptophyta > Pinopsida > Pinales > Pinaceae > Picea > Picea mariana. Next base: position 114,767 of record JASDQU010371923.1, on the reverse strand, counting down.
AGGTATGGGCATTATGAATTTGTAGTGGTTCCATTTGGACTGACCAATGCACTAGTTGTCTTTATGTGCTTAATGAATGGAATATTCAGAAATTATTTGGATAAGTTTGTCATAGTGTTCTTGGATGACATACTTATATATTCTAAGTTTGAAGAGGAGCATGAACATCACTTAAGAATGGTATTTCAAGTGCTGAGAGAACATCAGTTGTATGCCAAGATGAGTAAGTGTTACTTTTATCAAAAGAAGATCCATTACTTGGGATACATTATTTCAGAGCAGGGCATAGCAGTAGATCCAAAGAAGATTGAAGCCATTAGAGGATGGCCAACACCCAGAAATGTGTAAGAAGTTAGATCTTTTATTGGATTAGTTGGTTACTACAGAAGGTTCATAGCAGGGTTCTCTAATATTTCTCATCCCATCACTTCTTTGCAAAAGAAGGGAACTAAATTTGAATGGACACCTAAGTGTGAAGAGAATTTTAATCTGTTGAAGGAATTACTTAATAGTGCACCTGTGTTAAATATTGCTGACCCAAATGAAATTTTTGTGGTATGTACAGATGCATGTAAGGAAGGACTTGCAGAAGTCCTCGTGAAAAATGGACATTTCATTGGTTATGAGTCCAGAAAGCTTAAGGAAAATGAGAGTAACTATGCCACACATGATTGGAGCTTGTTTCCATTGTCCATGCCTTGAGTATGTGGAGGCATTACCTCATGGGGAATAGATTTGAATTAAGAACAGACCACATTGGCTTGAAGTATCTTTTTGAACAGCCAACCTTGAATGCCAGGAAAACAAGATGGCTGGAATTTTTAAGTGATTGTGACCTCGATATCAAGCATATCAAAGAAAAAGAGAATAAATTTGTTGATGCACTTAGTAGAAGAGTGCATCTCATGCATGCCACTGCTATCAGTACGCATCAGTCAAAATTGAAGAGAAGAATTTTAGATGATCTTGTTACAGATCGGTATTACCTACAGGTAAAGGAAAGCTTACATCAAGGAGATGTACAACATAAAATAAATAAGTATGAGATAAAGGAAGATGGATTACGCATGCTTAAGAATAGAATCTATGTTCCTAGTTTCGAAGAACTGAGGAATTTGGTATTGAAGGAAATGCATGATGTTCATTATGCTAGACATCCCGGTTAACAGAAAATGATTATAGCAGTAAGAATCCAATTCTTTTGGTCGAGAATGAAAAAGGATGTTGTCGATTACATTGCTTGATGTATGAAATGTTAGAAGGTGAATGTTGAGCATAGGCACTCAGCGGGTTTGTTGCAGCCATTACCAATCCTAGAGAAGAAATGGGAGGTGATAACCATTGATTTCATAACTAAATTACCCAAGACAGCAAGGCAGCATGATTCAATCATGGTGGTGGTTGACAAATTAACAAAGGCTGCTCATTTTGTTCCTATAAGAACAACACATACAACGGCTAATATTGCAAAAATTTACATGAGGGAGATTGCTAGGTTGCATGGGATACCTAGGACAATTGTCTCGGACAAAGATATAGAGTTTACCTCCAATTTATGGAGGGGACTATTTAAAGGATTTGGTACAAATCTAAACTTTAGCACAGCATACCATCCTCAATCAAATGGACAAACAGAGAGGGTCAACCGAGTAATTGAAGATATGTTGAGAATGTATGTGATGGATAAGCCATCTAAGTGGGAAGATTACTTGCACTTAGTTGAGTTTGCATATAATAATGGGTATCAAGCTTCATTCAGAATGAGCCCATTTGAAGCCTTGTATGGTAGGAAACGAAGTACTCTGGTGAGGTGGGACAACCCAGTAGATAGAGTGGTGCTTGGGCCAGATTTTCTCAAGGATATGGAAGACCAGATGGTGAAGATCAAGTAGAATTTAAAGGACAACTAGAGAATTTAAAGTAGGGGAGAATGTACTTCTGAAAATGAAGCCCAAGAAAAGATCTTTGAAATTGGGTAGTTGTACAAAGCTGGCAGCTAGATTCTGTGGTCCATTTGAAATATTGGACAGAATAGGGCTACTTGCTTCCATGAATGTGAATAATGTATTTCATGTCTCTTTGCTAAATAAATATGTACATGATCCTAACCATGTTATTGATTGGAATCTAATTCAGGTAGAGATAGATGGAAAATTTCAGGTCCAGCCAGTGCAGGTATTGGACAGAAAGGTCAAAATTGTCTGGAATCGAGTTATAGAGCTGGTAAAAGTTCAGTGGACCTGCTACAGTCCTGAATATGCTACCTGGGATCATGAAGATGCCATGCGAGCAGAGTACCCACAGCTTTT
>JASDQU010371923.1:100928-112392 GCA_032191745.1 Picea mariana | reverse complement strand
TTGTTAATTGTCAAGAGGCCAGAGGGACCAAACAATTAAAAGAGGCCAGTGTGCCTAAGAAATGTAATGTTTTTATCATTATTAATAATAAACACATCCTTGGTTGCTAGACGGACAAGGACTAGAGTTATAGGGGGGTATGATTCCATAAGAGAGGGGGCTTGAGGGGATAAATGTTTATTTCCTATTTTAATTACCCTTTTTGTCTAAGGGAGTGTATCAATTACATGAGCTTCTTGGGGGAGGCCGGGAATTTCTTGTTTCCCCATGAAATACTTAAACCTACCCCTGGTCTGTTGGGGGGTTGGTCGATTGCTCGTTCGCTCAATTGCTCATTTTCTCCTTCATTCTCTTATTCATTAGTTCACTTGCTCACTCAATCATTCATCTCATCCTTACCTATCACTCATTGATCCATCCTCATCCGCATCTTATCTTGGGAAAGGGAAATGAACTATCTATTAGTAGCCATGGTATTGTTAGTTGTATTGGTCGCTTGTGTAATCTAGCCATGACTTGAGGCCTGCATGTCTGAGATGTGTTGGCCTATGTCCATATTTGTTCACAGCTGGGAGTCCTGAGAGTTCCAGCATTGATATTCTGGACCAGTTGCGTTGGAGCCCTGGAAGGAGAAGGAGTTCTTGAGGGACTGCGTGGCAGAGAAGGGTGGAGGTCCTTTCTCTTGGGTGGTGCAGGTTGGGTAGAAGAGATTTGGGTACTTGGATTGTTGTGAGTGTTGGGAAATCTTGTGAGAACTTGAGTGTTGAATGGTTTGGGAAGCTAAGTAACACTCTGGAAATGTCCTTGTGGATTCATAGCCCTGGCTCGGGAGTGACAATGTTGTCGAGATTTGGAACAGTAGTGTGTATGGTTGGGTGGAACATCCTTGGTATGCAGCCCATTGGTTTCATCTTTTATAAATATAAGTGTTATATTTTATGGTATTATTTACCTGTATATGAGTGTATTCTATTGTGTATTTATTTATTGTTTAATTGAATCTTTAGAATATGTATGCTTGTTGGTTATTGTTGTGCATGTTGTAAGATCTTTTCTTTTATGCATCCTTATTAATTTAAAAAAAAAAGGTATCTGTAAGAGAAAGAATTCCAAGGGTGGGCTTGAAGGTGTCGCACCCCAGCCTGTGGGTCTAGGGGTGTGTTACAGCCCACAGTAACGAGCTGCCAATTTGGAATAGTTTTCCAACTTCAGGGAACTTCTATTGGCCTTCACTTTCATCAACTCGTGATCACCAATACAGAATTATCTATGAATTCTTCCCTTATCAGCGTAGATTTTCTTCCTATATTAAGCAGCCTTTAAATTACGCTTTATCTTTGACAACTTCCCTTCCATTTCCCTGAGCAACTCTAGCCCAACCACTTCTCTATCAACTAGGTTGTCCGAACTTATTGGTGTGTTTCACTTTCTACCATAAAGTGCCTCAAATGGGATCATCTTCAGAGATGTCTGGTGCCCATTATTGTAAACAAATTCCACCAAGTGTAGATAGTCTTCCCATTTAAATGGTTTTTCCATCATGTACATTCTTAGCATATCCTATATCACTTGGTTCACCCTTTATGTTTTTCCATCATGTACATTCTTAGCATATCCTATATCACTTGGTTCACCCTTTATGTTTTCCCATCAGACTCGGGGTGATAAGTTGTGCTGAAGTTCAGATTTGTTTCGAACCCTTTGAATAATCCCTTCTAGAAATTTGAGGTGAACTTTGGGTCTCTGTCAAACGAAATTTTCTTGGGTATGCAATGCAATCATGCTACTTCCCTCATATAAATATCAGCAACATTGGTTTCCTTGTGAGTAATCTTCATTGGAATGAAATGGGCAGCTTTAGTAAGCTTGTCCACCACCACCATGATAGAATCATGTTGCTTGCTTGTTCTGGGAAATTTCGTGATGAAATCCATTGACACCACTTCCCACTAGGCAATGGATGCACCAACCCAGCTGGGTGTCTATGCTCATCCTTGACCTTATGACACTCTAAACATTTAGTAATGTACTCAGTAATTTCTTTCTTCATGCCTGGACAATAATATTGGCTCTTGACTGTTGCAATTGTTTTCTGATATCATGGGTGTCATGCATAAGGTACATTATGCATATGTTTCAAGATCATACTCCTCAATTCATGAGAATTGGGTACATAAATTATGTTCATGTACAAGATAATTTCATCATTTCCCAATTTATAATCTTCAACCTTCTGCTCCATTTTACCTTGTTGTAATTTTGTTACTATCTCCATCTACTACAAATCTTCTTTTGTAGCCTTAGAAATTCTACCTTTAAGATAATTTTGATACATGCTAATGGTCATAGCATGTAGTTCATGCACTCTCCTGATGAGTGCATCAGCCACTTTTTTCTATTTTCCTTTGATGTGCTTGATATCAAACTCATACTCACAAAGAAACTCTAACCATCTACTTTGTCTGGAATTTAGAGTTGGCTGATCAAATAGATATTTCATACCATTATAACCTTTTTCCCATGAGGTAGTGCCTCCACTTCTTTAAGGCATGCACTATGGTTTCCAACTCCAAATCATGAGTGGCATAGATCCTTTCATGTTCTTTCAATTTTTTGGATTCAAAACATACCACAAAACCATTCTGACTGAGGACTCCACCAAGTCCTTCTTTGCATGCATCTGTGCATACCATGAAATCCTCATTAGGATATACAATTCTTAGAATTGGAGCACTAGTTAACAATTGCTTCAACTGTTGGAAGCTCCTTTCACATTTTTTTTTCCGTCGAAACTTCACCCCCTTCCTTTGCAAGGAAGTGATCGAGTGAGCAGTCCTTGAAAACCTTGCAATGAATCTTCTGTAGTATCCAGCTACACCCATGAAGGATCTAACTTCTGTCACATTCTTAGGTGTTTACCACCCTTTAATAGCTTCAATATTTCCAGGTTCCACTGTTATCCCTTCTTCGGATATGATGCACCCCAAATAGTGAATTTGGTTCTGATAAAATGAGCACTTGCTCAATTTGGCTTACAATTGGTGCTCTCTTAACACTTGTAACATCATCCTCAAGTGATTCTCATGCTCTTATTTTGACTTGGAGTATATAAGAATGTCATCCAAAAATATAATGAAAAAATTTTCCAAGTACTCTATGAAAACACCATTCATTAAACACATAAAAACAGTCGGTGCATTTGATAACCCAAATGGAACCATTCTGAATTTGTAATGACCATACCTTGTTCTGAAGGTAGTCTTGTTGATGTCTTCATATCTGATCCTTACTTGACGGTATCCTGACCTGAGATTAATATTTGAAAATATCCTTGCATCCTTCAACTGATCAAAGAGATCATCAATCCTTGGAAAAGGATACATGTTCTTTATAGTTACTTTGTTCAATTGTTTGAAGTCAATGCACAATCTCAATGTCACATATTTATTCTTCACAAATAAAACTAGGGAACCCCAAGGTGACACACTTGGGCATATATACCCCTTCTTCAGAATTTCTTCAAGCTGCATTTGCAGTTCCTTCAGCTCTGGTGTACTCATCATGTAGGGAGTCTTGGATACTGGAGTTTCTCAAGGCATTAAGTTTATAGAGAAATCAATATCTCTCTTTGGGGGTAGTCTTGTTATCTCCTTGAACACTTCCTCAAAATATTTCAAGGCTGCATGATCCTCAAGATTTGGCACATTATCCTTAGGCGCTTCCTACATATGATCTGCAAATATTTGGCATCCCTTCCTGTAACACTTCTTCAGTTGCATTGCTTAGATCTCTTAGACAGTAACTGCTCTTGGAATTCCTTGGATTGTTCTTGGGTTCCCTTCCTCATTCAGGAAAGTAAATGCCTTGTTATGACAGTCTAAGATAGCATGGTGTTGGTCCAACCAATCCATACAAATTAGATAGTCATATGAACCCAAGGGTAGGATGTTCAAATTTGCCTTGGTACTTAGCCCATTCATGTCCACTGGACATGATTTAAGAAGCTCAACAACTTTTCTCTTGGTTCATGTAGCCAGCTGCACCAACCAAGATTTCCCATGCTTGCTCCTTGGTAATTGCAATCTGTCCACTACCTTAGGATCTATATAGCTATGAATAGCTCCTGAATCTATTAAAATAGTAAAGGCATGGTTATTGATCATACCTTCTACTTCAATCATGTGTGATTGAAATTCTGCTTGCTTGTTTTCCAGGGCTTCATAGATTCTTGGAACACTTATGCCCATGTCCTCCACTATTTCAGCTTGTTGTACATTGTGGACAGATCTCATCACTTATGTGTGGTCAGTCTCTATACATATGGTCTCCTTTACAACCCAAAAATTGAATAGGTAGTTTCCTTGGCCTTTTCCCACTTGTCTCAATCATTCTGGGCTCTTTAGGGGTTTGATGTCCCTAAGAACTGTTTTTGAAGAAGGGTAGCTTGTTCCCCTTCTTCCTTTGTTCCATATTGAACTTCTTCTTGTCTTTGCAAGATTTTTGGAAAGTAGGCTTTCCTTTATGATGATCATATAGGAATTTGGCTCACCTTATGGTCTCCTACAAAGTTTTAGGATCATCATACTTTATTTCATCACTGATGAAAGATGGCAGCCCACTCAAATATCTCTAGGTCTTAATTGTCTCATCCTTTATGAAAGATACATACTTCAACAGTTCTAAAAATATCCTTTCATACTCATCAATGGTCATGCTGCCCAATTTGAGTTCAAAGAACTCTTTCATCTTTTTGTCATAATATCTCTTAGTCAAGTATTTGTTTTCAAAACACTTCCTAAATTCCTTCCAAGTAACATTTTTCTCTTTGATGTGTTGCACCTACACAAGCTGATCCCACCACATGGATGCCTTTCCCTTAAGATGATAGATAGAAAATCTTCCTTATGCATGAGAAGAATAATTATGCAATCGGAATTACTTCCTCGTTCCTAGCAGCCATGTCTCAGCATCTTCATCCTTCTTGTGTTCACCATAAAAAGTACGAGGTTTGATCTTAATCATTTCTCCTTGCAGTTCATCCACCCCAAACCTCTTATGATGCTTCTTGACACGATATGGACTTGATTTGTTGTGTGATATCCTATTGGAATGTCTTTGGGGGTGATGGTGATGTCTACTACCACTACTTGTTCTTCTTTTCTCATCAAGGGACATGTGGCTTCTTGATTTGTTGGAACCACTCTCCTTATCCAATTTCTTTTCAATTATGTTCAGGCTCTACATTAACTTCATATTGAAGTCTTCCTGTTGCTCTTTGGCTTTCATAAGCCTTTCATTATCACCCTTGTGACTCTATACATCTTTCTGCAAATTTCTAATGATCTCCACCATATTCATGTTATCATCCTTTCCTTCTCCATGTCCATTGGAGTTTGTTAATTCAATACCCAAATGGACATACATTCCTCTGATCTCATCTTCTTGGATATAAGCACGCTGTGTATCATCAATCTCTATGCACTCTATGTTGAAACTGATCTGATCAAGTTGATGTTAATTCTACAAAATGTGTAACCAATATAACCTTTTCAGGCTAACTGATTCAACAATTTTATAAAAACATGAACCATTTTGGTTCAATAAACTATCAAACTTATTTCCTTGATTTTTTGAGTAGTTGTCTAATCAGTCCCCTTTTTTTGGGTGAGCATCTATGTGTTGTTGTCCCAGACCTTTCCAATGACTTCTTCCTTTCTCAATTATGAGCTTTGATCATAAACTTATGGACCTTTAAAACTTGTGTTTTTTCTCTGCTACACTCCTTGTGCAGTTGATCTCTTTTCTTTTAGCTAAATGAATCTAATATATTTGTTGAATCCTATCATAAAGTTCCCATGTCTTCAGTACCTCTTATTATGTAGGTATGAACCAAACGAAACCCACGAGCTTCCTTCCTAACCCCTTTTTCTTTCTTTAACACAGTTTTTGGGCACTATCCCCTTCTTCCTCAGCCCCCAACTGCATTTGACCGGAGGATGTGACCAAGTGCTAGCAGATAGGCACTTATCCAGAGCCTAGGGAATTTCGTGGATTTAAAAGTTTTCCTTCATTCTTCACTCATTTTCCATGAGCACCGAAGTGGTCGGCTTCTAGAGAGTACCTCTTCAGAGCTTCAAGGCTTCGGGGTTCTTGACTGCAATACTTTGTAATTCCTTTGAAGGCTGAACTGGTGAAGCTCTCTGGAACTTTGTGCTTCAGAGATTTTTCTTCCCTCTTTATTTGTTTTACCCGATCTCCAAATTGATGAACTTTCAAGGGCTAGTCAACATCCACGTATCAATGTGCAACATGGTAGAGTTATGGAGTGGACACGTGGCTCCATCCAATGGATGACACATGTCACATCTTAATTGGGCATGAAGGGCCCTTGAAAATCTTGAAAAATGATGACACATGGCATGTATCCCATGTTTCCATGTCACCTCAGGTGATGTCAGCATATTGCACCACCTCCGTGACTTCAGAACTTCGGACTTCGGAGGTTTATACCTCATTACCCGATGATTCTCCTTAACCTCGAACCGATGAAGTACTAGGTTGGTGATCCTTCCTGGCTTCGAAGCTTCGGTGCTCTAGAGCTTAAGGATTCGGTAAATATTGCAAAAATATACACAAATACCGTCAAATGTTAAATTCTTTGATCTTCCAGAGTCTTGTCAGCAACCATACACCAGGTGGTGCTACGTGGCAGAAAATAAGGAGAAGACATGTGGTTGAATCCCATGACTGACACATGTCATGTTCCAATTGGCCCGAACAGTCTCTGAAACGCGTGAAAAATGATGACACATGGCAAGCATATAGTGTTCCCACATCACCCTAGGTGACATCAATAGCCATGTCATCATCTTGCTTATTGAATTCGAAACTTTGGACTTCGAAGGTTTCTACCTCTTCACTTTGTGATTTCCCCGAATGTCGAATCGATGAAGCACTGAACCGGTGGTCCTTCATGGCTTCGAAACTTTGGTGCTCTGAAGCTTTGGGCTTCAGAGAAATTCACACCTTCTTCTCCCATTTCTTTCGAACGTTCAATTCCTGAACTCTCCTGGGCTTTATCACTTCGACACTCCAAAGATTCTAGCTTCGGAAGATTTATTAGTTTCTTCACTCAATTCCTCCGAACGTCGAATTCTCAAACCTCTTAAATTTCTGGGGTCCACATAGTATAGTTGTCACATATAAGATGGTGACACATGGCCCACATGTGTCAGAATGTTATTGATCTAACAAGGTCATCAAAAGTACAATTCTGATTGACACATGGCACGATTAGGAAAGATCCACGTCACCCTTGGTGATGTCATCATGCCACATCATACCCCATGCTTCGTCACTTCATAGCTTCAAGCTTTGATGAATTTTATGACTTATCACCATGTTTCTCCCGAACTCTGAATCGTCAAACAGTTGCTTCCTGGAACTTCAGACACGTGTCCCTATTAATTGAATGGTTTGAATGAGTTATGGAGTTTGGGACTTCGGGAGGAAGTCCATTCTATGTGCACTTCAACCAATTTCCCCAAACTCTGAACTGTCGAACTACCAGAGGAAAATCCACGGCTCTCCTCCTCCTAGATGATCTAGGGATGAAAATCACTCTGGGACTTTGGAACTTCAAGATTTGGCCCCTTTTTTCTCAACAAAATCTAAACTTCACTGAAGTCATCAAGTTCGAAGGACTTAGAGGTTAACTTTCATGCACCTTTTCCAGATCTGATGGTTGGGAAGGGTCTGTCTCCCCCTGCGTAGATCCCATGGCTCAAATTCAATATTGTGTTTATCAACCATGATTATTGTGATAACCACTCCACCACTCCTCTTGATATTTCCATTACCACCCAGGAGCTCTCTCAGCACCCCTCTAGCACTCTGTACATCAAATCCCTATGGAATGTTTGCTTCAACTCCTCATACATGGCCCATCCAAGTTCCTTCTTGAAACCATGGGCTCTGATACCAATTTGTAACACCCCCATCCACCCAAGTAGGGGCATGCTACTACAATTCTTCTTTGTTCAAGCTCTGATACCAATTTGTAGCACCCCCAGCCACCCAAGGGTTGGGACATGCCACCTTATAGAAAAACTCACTTTCATTTGCGAAAAATATCATACTTAATACATTAAAAACAAACATCTACTTTCTATTAACATACATAGAATTATGCAGAAATGTGCAGTAAATAAACACATGTGTAGCATACAACATCTAATTAATCATATATAAAGAGTACTTATCTATTTAAGAAGGCCACCAACTGTGTGAAGACCTTCCATGAACCTTCCATCCTTAGACCATGTTGCTCTAGGCTATCAGTAGTGGGTCACCCCCAAGTTGGGACTAAACTCCACCCAGGGTAAAGAGAATCCTAGGCTAGGTTGAGGTTACAAAGTCTCCAGGAAGGATTCTATCCCTAGGATTCCACTCATTTCCATAGATTATAGTCCCTCATTCCCCACATACCTATCCCACCCCAGGGAGTGTGCCCATTCTCTTCTTGACAATCCTTCAGCTGCCCAACTCCCCTTCTAGGACTTCAGCAATAGGTTAGACAGGAAGTCTTAGAGTACTACAATTGTTGTGAGACTCCCTTTGGGAAAATCACTTCCCCATCAACCTCTCTCACCTAGAGAGAGTTTCTCACGGGCCTGAAAACCTGCTTCTTCAGTCCATCTCCTAAGATAATCTAGTCAGGGTAATAACAGCAGCAAAATCGGGTATGGATCTGGTAATGATAGAAAACCACACCAGTCTAGAGAAAAGTGTGGGCAGCAATAGAAAAATGGCTAGGGTGCGATATGGCTCAGGCACTAAGCAGTCGCGTTATGCCTCACAGGATTAAAACGAGTTACCTTCATGGGGTTTGAAAGTTTTAGAGCTTGCAGGATTTCATGGTGAGTTCATCCCAATGTCCAAGGAACTAATGCCTCCCTCAATGCGTGCGAGCCTGGGAAGAATATTCATAATGGCCAGAACCCCCCAAATGAACTGAATTTCCCACATATAATTGCATGCACCAATATTGACACGTGGCTCTCTTGGGAGCTCGTTCCTCTCCACTTGGAGTTCGTTCCTTTCCCCAAAGGAAATTAGGATAACAGGAGTTATTTCCCAAACCTTAGTATTTTAGGAAATATATTATAATATTCCCTTAGAGATAATCCCACAAGATTATCCCTTTTCCTAGCCTCTTAGCCCCTTCCCTTTTCCTTCCCAGTGGAGCTTAGTCCCCCATAACTCTTTCTTCGTGGTCGGTCTGCACCCAATGATGTGCTTTTTATTTTAATGATATGCATAATTACATATACAAAAATAGGATCATTGGCCTTAAACGGTCCATGCTCTCCGACCTAATATTCACATAAGCCTCCCAACTTATAAACACTTGGCTCACCGTCCTATAAACATAATTACAATTCAGCAGGGGATCAGCCTTGGGGTATTACATGTCAGATGGTTCAAAAAAATTTGTTGGTGAGGTTAATCACCATTTCAGGTTGTACACCTTCTTTGACTTCACTCATAAATATGATTATGTATTTCTTCTAACATGTTTGCATCGTTATTTTTGGGTAAAGTTTGAATTTTGTTCAATGTTTGTAAATTCATGCCTTGGTCATGGGAAGACCAAGGAATTCCAAATTGAGTCATCGTGTGTGTATATGTGTTTTGTCTCATGATGATTCAAAGTCCTTGGGTCATTTATCAAATAAAATATAAGATGCATGTCAAAAGAGAGTCAAGTTATAAGTCTAAGTCATTTTGGTTTGAAATAATTTCACAAGGTGGGAAGTGGTATGTCAAAGTCAAGTTGTAAGTTTGGGAGGGAAGATAATTTCAAAGGGTATCAATGATCACCATCACATATGATGAATTCATCATGGAGGTTATGATCACTTTTCATGTTAGTTGTACCTTGACTGCAGAAAATATCTGCAAATGTGCAGCACAAGTTACTTGGAGCAGTTTGAAAAGTCTTGTCATCAAAAATGGGTAATTTTCCCTTTCAAATCTCTTCCTATAATTTCATGCATGTATCTTCACCACCTTTTGTTTGTTTTCATGCATCCTCGACCTGTGATTAGCTATTTCCTCTCGAAACAACCTTCAAGAACCCTCTGTACGCAAACCAGTCTCCTCATTATGCAAATTCTACACGGGGTCTCTCGCTATGCAAGCTTTGTGAAGAATATTTCGCTATCACAAATGCATGTGTAGCACTCTAAAAGGCCCAACCAAAATTAAAGATAATTGCACTCTTATCTAGGCAAGTAGAGAATTTGAAGAGGCGAAATTTATCACTAAGGAAGACAAACAGGTCCTTGAGGTTACAAGTGAAAATTGATGGCGAAGGAAAAGGTAAGCTGGATCTTCTTATTGAGATAGCAGAAATATAAAGGAAGAGTCCTCACAATTTTGTCTTTTGGAAAAAGGGGTCATCACAAGTTTTGAGTATTTTATGGAAATTTTGTTCACTATGAGAAAGTGCAATTTCAATAGTGATAAAAAGGAGTGATGATGTTGTCAAATTCAAGATTTATTGTAAAAATCACTTTACACTCTTTACACCCTGGATTAAGAGAAGGATGACAAGCTAAAACCACCATCCAATCCACCTGTACAATTTTGTACAAAAAATGGTCATGTAGAGCACTTGCCTAGTAAGTTCTCGCTACGCAAATACTATAAGTACATAGTGATTGAAAGGTCAGAAAGAGATGATTGGTGAGCTCTTTTTGAAGTAAGTTTTAATCTCCAATAGTTTTTTGGACACAAGAACCACATAGGTTTCAATAAAATCCCCACGCTACGCAAAGTTCCCTACAAAATTATTATAGGTTGCAGGTACACAGCGTCCACACTACGTAAATGAGGATTTAGTGGTAAAATTTAAGATCTTTTTATGACAAACTGGAGAGGATTTTGGAAAAACCCAGAGATTATTTTGTCAATAATGAACTAAATAACAAAAACCTCTCTCAGTTTTTACAAAGGTGTCACGTTTTGGGATATTTTAATGAATCTTTACAGCCCCTTTTTCCAGATTACAGCATTTAATGTTTTCATGTTTTAGTCATCATCTTTGGGAGAATATTTTGAGAATATGGAGAAGAATTTTTTAAACCAAAAAGAGGATTTTGTCAAGAACTGACCCGATAAAAAAACTCTCTCTCAGGTTTAACATAGGTTTCAATATTGGGAAGATATGAAATAATTTTTGAGACTTATTTTCCAGAAATTCGCCAAGCCAAATTTGTTGGCAAAGTTCTAGAATCTTTTGAAATTTGACTTGATGGACCTCCAACTCAGAAAGGTTGATCCAAAATTGGTATGAATATTGAATCTTGGATATTCTCCTATCGGATCCCATGATTTTATCTTCAGTCGGAACATTTTTAGTTGCTCAAAAATCAAACCCTAGATAGTATGATATGGGCAG
>JASDQU010371923.1:87791-100901 GCA_032191745.1 Picea mariana | reverse complement strand
TGCAAAGGGTTGGTATAAGCACAAAGGACATTTTCCTTAATATTGTAAAAAATTTCTAAATCTGAATGAAATACAAATGCAGAAGTCCAAAGCTTTCCAAGACAAAGATTCTAATGGTGGTGGCTTGAAGTCTGTACTCTAGTATTTGTATGTACATATTGTTTTCTTATTCTTCATATGCATTCCATCTTTTAAATTGGATATTAATAGGTCTGAAATTCATCTAAATGGTGCTTTAGATTCAAGTGATTTAAACTTTGTTTCTCTTTCTTAACTTATCTGAATTCATCTTTCATGGTGCTCTGATTTTGTTATATGTTTCATTATTCTTTCACACTACACAACAAATTTAAAAAATGAAAGTTCATCACCTATTTATCCTTTGTTTCTTTGAATATTTCCACCTACTAGTCATTGTTTTCATTTGTTTTCAAAGGTTGACTCCATTGCCCAACAGATCCGTCTCCTTCTTCACAACAAAATTCTATAAAAATCTCTTCAATCATCAAAACCTAGCCATCGATCCAGTAAGGAAATCCTATATATTAGAGAATAAGTGATAAGAGAGATCCCTCTTAGAACTAAAAGCCTAGTTTCAATTCTAAAGTGGTTATGTGGTTACCTTTCTGAGTTGCCTCCTCAACCTAGGCAATTTACTCAGTGATAACGTTTTGGAGTCGTTGTCGGGGAGCGAAGGTGAAATATTATCTGGGATAAAACGACAAGGATCAAATTGACTTCTGATGGTGAGCAGAGGTTAAACACAAATAAGGTTATACCATTCACCTAGAAACTCCAATCGTGCTTCAATCATATTCAAAAGACTCCACTGGGGGACAAGATCCATTTCTAGAGACATGGAAGGACATCATGGTAAAACTAGGTATCAAAGCTTCAGTTGTTTCCAAGAGATCTTATTATTTTTCATCAGTTACCTCTTGTCCTTTCGTAAACAAGTTAAAATAATTTGTCTTTACTTGTTATATTCTAATGAAGACCATAAATATGCATTTGAAAATCCTTCTTTAAGAGCTACACATCCTTCTTATTGCATCGATGTGCCTAACCAAAAATATTCATCTAAATAACATGATGTTCAAGACCAATATGATGAGTTTCATGTGACTAAGGCTAATCTTGTACCTCCTAAGCTTGATAATATACCCTTTAAGATCCCAGACAGATATAGGCCTCTCAAGTTGTCTCATGCCCTTCATGATTTTCCAGTAAAGAATTATAAGTATCTCCCTATCTCTGATGGAGATAACCTCTCGGATGAAAAACACCTTTAGTGTTTTGAGCATTTCAATGACCTTTTAGAGATTGAATATGAGGATGTTTTAATGAGATCCTTTTCTGAATCATTGCAAGGAGAGGTCAAATAATGGTACAAGAACCTACAACCTAAATCAATCGGCTCATGGGAGGAATTGAAGAATGTCTTTTTGAAATTTTTGGGCAAGAGGAAATATTTGGATCTACATCTTACAGAGTTTTATGCCATGAAAAGGAAAAGTAGTGAAACTGTTTCTACATTCAGTAGGAGTTTTTGCAGTATTTATTACAACTTGCCCAAGGAAATCCAACCCACTGAAGTTGTTGTCATGCTCCATTATGCAACATCCTTTCATCCAGGTTTGTCTTTCCTTTTGATGGAAAGAAGATATAACTCCTTACAACAAATGTTTAATGATGCTCAGGAGGTTCAACCCAATATTCAAGCATGTAAACAAATTAAAAATGAGGAGTTGGATGCTAAAGAACATGACAATGAATATGAACAAAAAATAGTTGATTTGGATTTTGAGCAGAGGGTTAATAATATTGTGTGTTCCCTTGAAGTTTTAAATGTTGATGATTTTGCAGAGGATCATATTCCACTTATTGGAAAAGAAGGTGCTAATTTAGCTTATGGTTCATCTCATGATAAGCATGGAGCTGATATTTTTTATGTATTCATTTGTAGACATCCAGAAAATGAATTTGCAGATCAACCTGTTGAAGAGCAAGTTGATGTCCCAACCTTTTTCATGTTAGATGAAATTGCAGATGTGGATGATTTGCCCAGGTATGATGAGTACAATGATGACTATGAGGTTAAATTTCCAAAGCAATAAATTGCATGTTCTCTATCAGAAAATGATCATGTGGCTTCGTATATGGAGAACTTCATCAGTTCAGATTTGCAATTAGATATATTTTTGTGAGCAAGAAATGTTCAGTCTCAACAGTTTGAGGAAAGAAGTAAGCCTGGATATTTTAGCTATGTCAGTGATGCCGAATCAAGAGATGGAAATTCTTTACCCTTATGCTTTGCTGCATTTAAATTTTTGAAAGAAAATTTTGAGACCATCAATGAAGTTCAGGAGTGTGGGACGATGCAAAGGCATCTAGGTTCATTTAAGAAAATTGACCGTAACGCAGCAATCTCCTCGTATGTTTTATGACCCTGTTATTGATTATATGGAGAGTTTCAATACTCAAATTGCAGCCATTTGAAAACCATGAGTTTGAAGATAAGCTAATTTCCAAATTAGCTATGTAATTTTTGCTAGCAGGGGTTTCATTGCAGCAATTTAGTGCAGATGTTCAACCCTTTTATGACAGCTATCAGTTAGATTTGCATGAAGGAAAAAATGAAGTTAGAGGGGTCACACATTAGAGTGAAAATCTTGAGAAATGTTTGGACATCCATTTTTTTTCCTATAAGAATCCTTTTGCAGTCTTGTTGCAGTCAATAAGAAGCCCCAATTTCTCAGATTTTGTCAAATTCAAATGTGTTTGCAAGTTTTTAACTGAATTGCCAATAAGTAGGTTTCTTATTTTGTCTCTGAGAATGGACATGCGAAAAATCTCAAATTATGGACAAAACACTTGCATGGTTGCACTGAAACTATGATTTCACTTGAATGGTCAATTTATAGATTAACTTAGGGTAGGTAGAAATGTTCCTAAATAAGCTCAGCACTCTGAGCATCTTTTTCAGTAGTCTGCTTTTAATTCAATTTTTAGTTTATAGTTGACAATTGTCATTTTCAGTTTGGGTTGTAGTTTGGTTCCAGTTTGTAAGGAGCAGGTTGCAGGTCAGTTTGTAGATTACGATGTTGAGGTTGGAAAATACCAATGGATAAGGCACCTAGTGTGTTGTTCTTTGTTTCCTCACAGGGAGGACAACATCCCCATTGGATACAAATGTTAGCATCATTATTTTTGGGTAAATTTGGAATTTTGTTCAAAGTTTGTAAAGTCATGCCTTGGTCTTAGGAAGACCAAATTGATTCATAGTGTGTGTGTGTGTTTTGTATCATGATCATTCATAGTCCTTGGGTCATTAATCAAACAAAAAATAAGATGCATGTCAAAAGAGAGTCAAGTTATAAGTCTAAGTCATTTTGGTTTGAAATAATTTCACAAGGTGGGAAGTGGTATGTCAAAGTCGAGTTGTAAGTCTAGGAGGGAAGGTCACTTCAAAGGGTATCAATGATCATCATCACATATTATGAACTCAGCATGGAGGTTATGATCACGTTTCATGTTAGTTTTAGCTTGACTATAGAAAACATGTGTGTGTTGCACAAGTTACTTGGAGCAGCTTGAAAAGTCTTATCATCAAAAACGGGTACTTTTCCCTTTAAAATATGTTCCTATCATTTCATGCATGTATCTTCACCACCTTTTGTTTGTTTTCATGCATCCTCGACCTATGATCAGCCATTTCCTCTCAAAACAAGCTTCAAAGAACCCTTTGTTAAGCAAACCAGTCTCCTCACTACACAAATTTTGTGCAGGGTCTCTCGCTATGCAAGATCTGTGTAGCATATTTCTCTATCACAAATGTTTGTGGAGCACTCTCAAAGGCCCAGTCAAAATTAAAGAGAAGTGCACCCTTATCTAGGCAAGTACAGAATTTGAAGAGGCGGAATTTATCACTAAGGAAGACAAACAAGTCCTTCAGGTTACAAGTGAAAATGGATGAGGAAGGAAAAGGTAAGTTGGATATTCTTGTTGTGATAGCAGAAATATAAAGGAATATTCCTCACAATTTTGTATTTTGGAAAAAGGGGTCATCAGAGGTTTTGAGTATTTTATGGAAATTTTGTTCACTGTGAGAAAGTGCAATTTCAATAGTGATAAAATGGAGTGAGGATGTTGTCAATTTCAAGATTTGTTGTAAAAATAACTTTACACTCTTTATACCCTTGACTCTGAGAAGGATGACAAGCTAAAACCACCATCCAAGCCACCTCTATAGTTTTGCATAAAAAGTTGTCATGTACAGCACTTGCGTAGCAAGATCTCACTACGCAAATATTATAAGTACACAGTGATTGAAATACCACAAGAGATGATTCGTAACTTGTTTTTGAAGTAGGTTTTAGTCTCCAAAAATTTTGTGGACAAAAGAAACACACAGTTTTGAATAAAATCCCCACGCTATGCAAAGTTCGCTACGCAATTGTTGTAGGTTGCAGTTACATAGTGTGCACTCTATGTAAATGACAGTTTAGTGGTAAAATTCAAGATAATTTTCTGACCAACTAGAGAATATTTTGGACAAATGCAGAGAGGATTTTGTCAAGAATGAACTATATAAAAAAAAACCTCTCTCAGTTTTTACACAGGTGTCACATTTTGGGATATTTGAATGAATCTTTACATCCCCTTTTTCCATATTTCAGAATTTAATGTTTTCCTATTTTAGTCATCATCTTTGGGTGCATATTTCGAGAATATGGAGAAGAAAAAAAAATTTTAAAAGAGGTTTTTGTTAAGAACGGATCCAATAAAAAAACCCCTCTCATTTTTTAAACAAGTTTCATTAGTGGGAATATATGAAATGATCTTTGAGGATTATTTTCCAAAAATTCACCCAGCCATATTTGTTGGCAGAGTTCTAGAATCTTTTGAAATTCTACTTGATGGACCTCCAAATCAGCAATTTTGATCCGAAATTGATATGGGTATTGAAGCTTGGATATTCTCCTATCAGATCCCATGATTTTCTCTTCATATGGCACATTTTTAGTTGGTCAAAAATCAAACCCTAGGTAGTAGGATATGGGCAGATTTTGGAAAAAATTATTTCCTAAGTTTTTGTAACAACTTTCTATCTTTGGAAAAAGATGGATTTCGACCTCCTTAGGATAGAATATGATATTTATCTATATATTTGAGCACTTTGAATGTGCAAAGGGATAGCAGAAGCACAAAGGACATTTTGCTTAATATTGTAAAAAAATTATGAACCTGAATGAAATACAAATGCAGAACTCCATAGCTTTCCAAGACAAAGATTCTAATGGTGGTGGCCCAATTGTGTTGCGGAATTGTTGATCCTCTTGATAATGATCCCTCTTGTTCCCCTGTCAGTTCCATACTTCTTCTTCATCTCTTCTGCTAGCACCTTCTCCATGGCTTTGCCATCCAGAAAGTGTGTGGGATCCATGCCTCGATATGGAAATCATGTTATGTTTGCAATAAGATCTACGTCTATCGACATGATCTTGTCCAACCAGATGTCCCCGCTATGCATGACTGCTAGCAACTATTTGATGCATGCGGTTGGGTGCTGACCCCTACCAAAATGTGGTAGGTCTACCAGACCTAAAATTCATGTCTTTTGCAACCTTATTTCCCATTGGAGTGGTTGATCAATCGGTTCCCCAACCGGATTTGTTCCCACGGTCTCCATGTACACTCTCTTTGCAAGTTCCGAAAACTTGTCTTCATCTACGACATCATGGTCCAAGTATTTGAGATTCCCTATATGACCCAACAGATCTGGTCCTGCCTATACCCCAGTTGATATGCGTGGTAGAATTTTTTTTGCTGTGGGTTTCTTGTGAGGTGACCTGGGTATGTGTATCCTGTCTTTCTTCGATGGTGGTGACTGGCTCGAAGTTACAGCGACTTTCGGTTGCTCCTCAGTATGCCCTTCCGACTGACCTGTGATAGCTTCGGTCGTTCCTTCTTGTGGGTGGTATGATATGGTCATTTGCAAATCATCTGACTCGACTATTGATTCCTAAATCGACGTCATTCCATTAACTCTCGAAGTTTCTTCAGCATGCCCTGGTTGCGCCTTCTTCAGGGTTTTTGTGTCCTGGTTTGGTTGCTCTTGGATCGTTGTTGGTATATCTATACTTGTTCCCTCAGATGTTGGCTATGGTATTTCTTCCAGTATAGGTGTTGGGTTCACCGGTGTTGTGTCTGGAAATGGGATTTCATCGACATTGACGATCTTCGGTGGTTGTTGTTCACCTTCTTCCGCCTATCCTTGTGACCTGGTCTAAAATCTGGTTTTCCTGGCAGGTTGGCTCACTTCTGTTTGCTTGGATGGTGCCATGGTGGTGAATGCCAAATGTTTGTTGGGGTCGAATGGTCTCTGTGACCTCTGTGAACTCGCTCTGAGTTTTTCGACCCTTATTTCTCTCTGTCTGTTATTTTTTCATGAATAGACTATTTGCTCCAGCGTCCGTGTGTTATATGGGTTTTCCATGAAGCTTTTCAATGATGCTTCGTTCATTATGGGTTTAATGCACCTTAACTGAGGGTTCAATGCATCTCTGGCAATTTCATAATTTCCATTACTCTTCCTTTTCGTCTCTTGTTGGTGCGATTAATGTGGCGTCCCATGAGTCCTTTCCATCCTTTAATTCCTCCTAGTGTTGTCATGTCGTCCTGATTTTGTCGACTTTCCTTTTCTCGCTTGTTTCCCTTTTGTATGTGACTGTTATCCTTCTCCTCGCTAAAGTTTTGTTCCTAAGTGTGCGGGCTCTTTCATTGTCTAGCACACTCTACCCCTTTTGGTTTGGTTCTTTCTTTTTTATTGTTTTTTGGGTTCTTTCCCCCCCCGCTTTTTTTTGTGTGTGTGTGGTGGGTGGTCAACTGTTCTTGTATAGCTTCAATCAGCTCCCATTGATCATCCCTCTGATTTTTACACCTGATAAGTCTTTTAGCTATACATCTCCTTCATCTGTGACAGATTTTACCTCGTACGGTCCTAGATAATGCATTCTTAGCTTTCCTGGATGCTAAAATGATTTGTTGTCATACATTAGTACTAGATATCCTTCCTTGAAAGTTTTCTTCTTTATGTGTTGATCATGCCAAGCTTTGTCCCTTGCTTTCTGAACCTGTTGGTGGAATCCTGCTATGATCTAGTCTTCCTCCATGGTAATTAACTGATTTAGTTGCTCTTGTACTGCACATCATTCTGTCATTTGTGTAATTGTTTCTACGCGCAAGCTTGGTACTAAAAATTATAATGGCGATACTGCTTCTTAGTCGTAAACTAGTTTAAATGGTGTGTGCTCTGTCAAATTTTTGCACGTAGTCCTGTAGGACCATAATACTGTTGGTTCTTTGAGGTCCCAGTCATCCCTGTTGACGTTACAAATATTCGTCAGCGTGTTCTCCAAGATTTTGTTAAATGCTTCCACTATGCCATTTGTCTGTGGGTGATATAGTGTGCTTTTCTGGTGATGGACTTCAAACTCTTCAGTAATAGAGTTGATGGTCTTGTTTATGAAGTGTGTGCCTTGTTCGCTCATCAAAATTCTTGGGTACCCAAATCAAGTGATGACCTATTCAAATAAAAAGTGTGTTGTTGTTTTTGCACTGCAATCCTGATCCGGATTTTATGAGCAGAACAAAATGAATATAGATTATTACTAGGTACTTAACACAAAATAACAGAGATATAGTAAAACTGGTTTTCTATTCAATAATGAAATAATTTGAAACTGTAAAATGCAGTGGAAACAAGCTTGTTGGAATGGTGGCGGCTTATCTCTGAGAAGAGATGTGACGGCAGTGCGCATTCGCAAGAACAAGGTTACAATGAGGCTCTGAAGGCCTTTTTACAATAAGAAGGAATTCCAAAAACCATATACATCCAAAAACATAACCCTAGGAGATGAAGCGCCAAAAGTCATGTGGGCCCCGTTTGGGTAAGTTAGTACATCAACTTCATGGGGTCGTAACTTTTGCATACGATCTCCGTTTTAGGCATGTGATAGCCCGTTGGAAAGGTATCATTGAGGAGATTCATTTTGGGGGATCAATATGCCTTTGGAAATCATTGAGGAGCTCAATCCTGAAAAACCTTCATTTAGGCCCTCAAAATGGCCTCGAAAGTTAAAACTACTAAAAATAGTAAATTGCCAAAATTGTCAGAAAACTATTTTGAGCCAGTTGGAAAAGGTGGGTGACCACCGATATCCATCTAGATCAAATCCTTCATTGGTGCGGCCTCCGCCCCTCTTGTTAGGTACTCCTTCGCGGTGCTAATGTACCTAGCTCCTGTTATTTTTGTTGGTGGGTTAATTGGTCCTACAAAGTCTCTGCCCCATTTGTCGAATTCCTGTAATGTTACTTGTGGTCGTAATGGCATCTTGTCCCTTCTGTTGGGTTTGCCTAACCTTTGAAAGACATCGCATATTTGACATTACTCCTTCAATTCTTTGTGAATCGTTGGCCACCATAGTCCTACGCGCAATACCTTTTGTGTAGTATCTTTGCCTACATAATGCCCTCCTACTATTCCTCCATGGGCTTCTGCTAAAACTCTTGGTCTTTCATGTTCTAACACATATCTTCGCAAGATGTTATTTGAGCCCATTTTGTATAGGTGTCTTGCAATTAGTTGATAGTCGCCAGCACAGACTACCAATTTTTTCTTCTACGCGGTGCTATATTCTTGTGGCACAGTACCCGTGCTCAAGTATTAAATGATATCTGTGAAATGTTCATCAATGATCTGTACTGAAAATAACTGTGCATATGGAAATTTATCCTCTAAATTTGTGGGTTCTTCCCCATTTGTGACCCTTGATAGGTGGTCAGGTCCTACATTTAATTTTCATGGCTTGACTATTACTTCAAAGTCAAATTCTTGAAATAGGAGAAACCATCGACAGATTCTCCCCCCCAACACTGGCTTGTTGACTAAATATTTCAAGGTTGAGTGATTTGTGAACATCTTAAAGTGTTTCCCCAATAAGTAGTGTCTGAACTTTTGCAATGCATAGCCCATAGCTAGGCCTTCTCTTTCTGTCGTCTTATAGTTATGTTCTGAGTCAAATATATTTCTGCTCGCAAATGCTATTGGGTGATCCAAGTCTCTCGCTGCTAGTTGCTCCAAGATAGCTCCAACTGCTATGGTTGATGCATCTACATGCATGTGGAATGTCTTCTCCCAGTCTGGAAATACTAATATCGGCGTGGTAACCATCTTTTCCTTCAGGGTGTCCAGACCGTGTTAACACTCATCGTTCCACTGGAACTTTGTGTCCTTTCTTAACATATTTTCCATTGGTGCAGTAATTTGCACATATCCTTTGATAAATTTCCTGTAGTATCCCATATGTCCCAACGTCGCTCTTAGCTGATGGACTGTTTTTTGTGGTTGTAAGTTAACAATTACTGCAATCTTTGCGAGATCTACTAATAATCCTTGTTTACATACTATATGGCCCAATAGTATCCTAAATGGTGTTCTGAATATGCATTTATTTATGTTCAGTGATATCTGGCACTGTCTGCATCTTTCTAACATTATCCGTAAGACTTCTACATGGTCTTTCAACAGACTGTAAACTGTCCAATTGTCTAGATATACTTGTACGAACTTATGGATGAATTCCTTAAACGTAGTAATGACTACTCTGGAAAAAATTGTTGGTACATTCTTCAGTCCAAACAGCATGACTATGTATTGGTAGGATCCCCATTATGTCGCAAACGTAGTCTTGTATCTGTCTTCTTGTGCTATCTTGATCTGATGGTAGCCTGAGAATCCATCAGTAAATGAGTAAGCTTCATGTCCACCTACGTTTTCTAACACTTCGTCCGTGAACGGTGTAGGGAATGGCTCATGTAGGCATGCATCGTTCAACTTCTTCAAGTCGACTCATATCCTGATCCCTCCTTGTTTCTTGTCTTGAACTACCATTGGGCTTATCCATTCTAATTCTTCAACTTGTTCTATGATGCCTGCTTCGAGCATCCTATCGATCTCAACTTTGACTTTCTGCTTATATATTGGGTTTACTCTGTATGGTCGTTGTCTGATCGATCTCACTTTAGGTCTTAGTGGTATCTTCATTTCTCCTAGCTCTTCGGCTATACCCTTCATCTCTGTAAATGTTGCATGGAACAAGTCGTTGTACTCATGCAATAATTTTGCTATGATTTCCACTGTTTGTTCATCCCAATAGTCTCCAATGTTGGCCATGTTGGGATTCTCGACTGTCCCAATATTGACTTTATTTACTTTGATCAGCACAGAAATGACTTATGATTCTATGGGTGGTCCTTCCACTTCTCTTTCTCCTTTCGCTTATTCAATCTGAATATCGCATGGATCATCTTCATTCGGTGCTTCCTCTTGTACATGGTAACATGAAAATAGTGCCTTGATTGTCTGTTTGTTCCATCATTGTTCTTCTATGATCAATTCTACTTCTGGTGCTTTGATAAATATCACTCCTCTTATACGTTTAAGCATGGAATCTATGTTGGAGTTCTTGTTATAACCCTAAATTGCACCATACATGCTTACCTGGCATCAGGCCAACTCATATCCCTTATTTGCCAAAAACTACTGAACAACTCTTCTAAGAACTCCATTTTTAAAAGTACACGCTAGCTGGCCCACTACAGCCCGCGTGTATATAAAAGTACACGCTAGCAAGCCCACTATAGCCTGCGTGTACCTTCAGAATCATGAAAAAAAAGGAAAGTTTCCGACGGGACAAAAAGCTATGGGTCAGTTAACTGAAACTCCCGGCCATGCATGGCCGAGAGTTCGTCCAAAACCCTAGCTCCTTCTAGCCTATAAAATAAGTGGTAGGGGTACTATTTGGAAGAGGAAGAATATAGCGAAGAAACTCTGCCCATTTGCCAAATCCATTGTCCCAACCGTTTAGCCTTTCCTCAAGCCAAAGGAGAATTAACGCAAAGTAGTTGGAGGACAGAAGAGGAGGAGCCCAGGATCAGGATCAAGGAGTGGTGGTCGGTCTCGACTTTGATTGTAAGTTGATTCATTTTGAAAATAATAAAAGAATACTTTTCCCATCCCAATGCATGAGTTATTTATGATTTGTTTAATTTGTGCTTAATTTCTAACCCTCAAGTAGAAAAGTAGCGTGCATGCATCGTTGTTTGTTTTGATTGCAGGTTATCGTTGGAAGGAGCAGCACCACCAAACGGACAAAAGTGCAACGGAGGATCTACACCAAACATCAGTAACAAGGTTGGTAGTTCCTTTCCATGTATGTATTGTGAAAGAGGGGTTTAAGTTTTGGATGGTAGGTTAAAAAGTAATTTCTTTACGGTCAAAATATGCATGCAAGTCTGACCCTAGTTTGCTAGTCCATAGGGTATTTTTCCCAACAACAGAGTTGGCGACCGTACTAGGGAAGATACTCTTTAGGGTTTCCAGATTTAGTTGAGTTTTGTGGGTAGTTTAAAAGATTAGATTTTCTGTCTTTCTTTGTCTGTCTGTTTTCTATTAGGTCTGAGCTAGCAGGGATCCTGGTTCTTTATACCAGTTTTTCCTTTACTATTGCTTGACGATAATTATCGGGACACACAGAGGTACACGTGGCCTGCAGAAGGCCTGCACGCGTGTACCCGCGCCCTAATCTCTTGCAGCCCACATGTGAACACTAGCTGTAGAGGTTTTAGTAGCGTGTAGGAGCTCAGAGAACTTAAGAGGCAGTCCTCCTCTTCCCTGTCAGAATTATACATTCTCAGGGGGTTTTCTGAATCCTGTCTGAGTCTTGCTGGTTCACAGTCTTGTCTAAGTTTGTCTTTTTGTGTTTTGTTATTCCTTGCAAATATTTTTTCTTTTCTGTTAGAAGAAGCATCCAAGCCTTCAAGGGACCCTGGTTGTCAATATCAGAGGACTCTTCTGGGTCTGGGATGCCTGTTTTTATTTTTTGTCTTAGAATTTATACATACACGCAGCCTGTACAAGGTCAGACTGCGTGTACACATGTCATGTTTTAGCTCAGCACGCGTTCGCACGCGTGTTGTTTCAATGACAGTAGCGTGCTTGACAGGCTGTTTTTCAATCAGGGTGGGGCAGTCATCCCCTTCTTTGGTGAGAAGTGTTCCTCTCAGGTGTTTGAGTCTAGGGTTGAACAGTCAGTAGGTTAGGGCCTCTTACCCTTAACCTAATTTTTCTTTGTTGCTAGTTGATAGAAAAGATAAAAAGAAAAAATTTGTTTTATGGTTTTTAGACAAGCATAAGAGTCTTTGCTTTCCTGATTGCCATTGTGTGTCTTTGCTCTGATTCTTTGTGATCTGCTCTTTAAGCCAGAATTTTGTTTTTTTCTTGGTTTTAGGCTTGTCGGTATTTTCCCTTTGTTGCTTGATTAGCACATAAATAAATAAAAAAAGAGAAAAAAAATCTTTTCGCTTTCTTCTTTGTTTGAAGATTGTGTTTCTGCATCAATAGCTAGGAAGAAGTCTTTTTGTTCATAAGTTTTTGTAGTGCATTTAGAGCATAAGTAGCTCATAGTCGATTGAAATTCCTTTATGTTTGCTGCATGAAATCTTAGAAAAATTGAAAAGAAAAAGAAATCTTTCTTTGTGAAAAGTTGTTGATTTTTGCATTGAGTAAAAGTCTTTTGTTTCCGGCCTTTTTCATTCGTTTTTGCTTTAGTCTTTACACATCTTCAGTTTCACATTCATACCCCATGACGTAAAAAATCCAATAAAAGAAATGTTAATTTAAAATCTATTGGACTTTTTGCTTGTGGGGTTCACAAAATAGTTCAGGACTAGGGCCTTGGATTAGGTTGGAGAGAAAACTCTCCAAGGCCATTCAAAACCAAACATTGGAGTCTGTGATAGGGAGTGTAGAAGTCCAGTTTCGTGGAAGTTATCTGGGACCCCCCTCTAACACAGGGGATAAACATGAGGTCGCGTAAGGAAAGGTAGTAGAGATAACCCCTCCAAAGCCAGACCAAGCGTAGTGGAGAACTCATATCGAGGACTTGTTTTGGGATTCCGTCGTTTGCATTTTCCACAGGGCTTCGTGGGTCTCGAATCCGTTCAAGGTCCTCAGTTGTCTTTCGAACCATTTTCTCTCGATACCTT
>JASDQU010371923.1:47641-87691 GCA_032191745.1 Picea mariana | reverse complement strand
TTGTGGAGCCTGATTATCTTCCTGATTCAGAGGTTCTTGCTTTTAGCCGTGTTTATACCCCATGAAGTATTTACACCCCAGAAGTATGTACACTCTTCCATGCAAGGGAGTGCAGAGGGAGGGTACCCCTAGTGCCTTATAAAAGTATATTGTAATTTCATTGTAAATCTGGACCGTTCATTATAAGGTCGCAGATCTAATGGTAGAGATTATGTTAGGGTTTTTTTCCCTAGAAGGCAACCCTCTTTTATGAGGGAAATGTATCACGGTTATGATTGATGGTGAATTTGTATTCTGAGAGAGGAGACTATGAGAGAAAGAAGAGGAAGTTACAACGGGTTTTGCTGTAGGTTGTATCCCTTCATTTGCTAGATAATAATAAAGGAAGGACCTGGCAATTTCTCTGGTGGACGTAGCCCACACTGGGTGAACCACGTAAATCTGTGTCTCTCTTGTATTGTGTGTCTTCTGTGTTTTGTTTCTGCATTTGTTTTATTTTATTGCTCCATGGTCCTGTTTTTCTAACAGCATCTTCGTACTGTGTCAAGAATATTTTCAAATCATTTATTCCATGGAAACTAGGTGGTTCCCTAATTTATTTGCCTACCCATCTTACTGCGTGGTCTATTCGTGCACATATTCTCGTGGAAACTTCATGTAGCCTTTGTTTCCAATTCTCTGAACCAGTGTCTAAATCTGTTGCACATGAAGTAATGCTCCGCCAAATAAGTATTTTGTTTGTAGTTAGGTTTATGTAATCCTCATCGCGCGTAGTTGTTCTGTACAACTGGATGATTTCCTCTAAGTCTAGGCAAGTATGTTCTACAAACCTCTCCCCTTATGATGGGTCTAAGGGTGCAATGACCCTGTATTCCCCTTACTCAAATGTCATTTTCCTGGTCTTCAGGTTGATTATGGCATGGTTGTCAAATGCCCAATCCAGACCAAGCAATGTTGGATAAGGTGTGGTGTCGTCCGCTATTTCAATGACTTGAAAATATTCTTTAGTGTGTACTCCATGTAGGTCTATTGTTACTCCTTTCAGTCTTCCGATTGGTATAACTTTGTGTTGGTTTTCTAGTTTCAATTGAACATGTGAATATCCTAATGTGGGCTCTCCCATGCATTGCCATGTCCCCTTTGGTAATCCATTAACTTTAGATCCTAGATTCAGTATGATGTCACCCATGTTGAAATCTCTAATATTGGCATTGAGTTTGAACTCCCTACTGGTTCTTCTCCTTGTATGTAGGTGATTGACAATTTTTAGTTCTAGTTTTTCTTCCGTCATGATGATACCTTTTTCTAGTATGTTTTGCAATGTTTTCACAGGTGATGGATCATTTAATAATTTTACACATGATTGCAAGAATCCTTTGATTGTACTTACTTGTCCCTTGGGTTGCATTTTGTTGGTATGGTTCAATAATGGAGGCATCTAGTACTCTGGTGCTTCCTTTTTTTGCTACAAAGATGAAGTCGACGCTATGTCTTCCTTCTGAAATTCTTGTCTAGATTTTGTAAATATTTCCTTCTTGTTCTGCGCATCGAACTGTCTCCTTGGTTCGGCGTTCTTCTTTACCCACAGGTTTTGTGTTGGTTCTTGTCGAACAACATCGTTGCATGTTTTAGCTCCTCCAGGAGTAACTATATTGATGTTTCATCCTTCATCCCTTGCTTCGATAGAAATCCACTGAACATTTTGGTTGTTCTGGTTCCTCTTTTCATGGATCTTTACTAGTAGTGTTGGACATTCCTCTGTATCATGGTCTGATGCGCGATAGTACATACAAGTTGTTGGTGGAAGTGGGCATTCCCTTGCATAATGTCCCGGTTGTTGACAATTGTGACATGCCACTAGTCCTCTACCTCATCTGAAACCTCCTCAGGCTCGTCATCCACCTCTGTAGCCTGCTCAATCTCCTCTCGGTGCATTATATTGAGGTGCCTCGTTATACTGTGTGGTATTGTACTAAGGTTGCGTTGTGTTGTACTGGGGATGCGTGTTATTATATGGTTGTTGTGCAGTATTATATTGTTGTTGCGCAATGTTGTATGGAGTTGGAACTTGATTAAACTATGGTGTGGCTTGCCTAGTCATCATTTCTACCTGCACTCTATATGCATCTGATGTCCTTTCTCACATCAACTCCATAGTTCTACAATATTTGTCATTGTGGCCCACTAACTTGCATAAGGTGCAATATGAGCTCTTCGGGACTGTCTGGTATTTTTGCATCATCGTGCAGTGATAAAGGTCGTGACCCGGTTTCTTGCAGATTTCGCACCATAGTCCTCTTGTTGGTAACGGATTTGGCATTCCTGCTACCATATACTGTGCAAATGTTGGACATTCATTCTTGTGGTGTCCTTCCATCCTGCATGTTAAACGACTTCTCGTTTGTCCTTGTCCTTGTTCCGGTTCAGCTGAAACGTTAATTTCTTCAAGTCCTCCTTCAGTTCTTTGATAGTTGGGTCTGTCTGTTGATATTGATTTTCTTCTAGTTGCAGGGCTACCTGCAAAGCCTCTGCCTGCATTTGGAACTTCTATTGGCGCAAAGGGTATTTTAAGTGTGGGAGCAGTGAGTTGACAAACAAGTGTCGATGTTGCATCTCGGTCATGAGATATTTTAACTTTCCCTTCAGTCGCTTAAATCTCTTATCAATCTCCCATACATACTCTCATGGTTTCTATCTTATTTCGATCATCTCCTTCATGTACTAATCCTCTGAGCTCGGCTTCTGGAACTCATTTATCAGTAGCTTCTTAATTTCTGTCAGTATCCTTGTCATCCTAGGTGCATTGTTTGCATCTAGACTCATGTACCAGTCTAGTGCATGGTCTCTTAGCATAATAGCTAGCTGCGCAAGTTTGGTATCTTCTTCAGTGATCTGTTTTGCTTCCCATATCTTTGCACAAATGAACAAATGTTTCTCAAGTTCTTTTGCTACTTCTCCTCGAAATTCAAGTAACTTGATGGTGGGATCGTGTCCTGCCATTTTGAATGTTGCACTACTACCTCCGCGCTGTGTAGATACTTGACTAGTGCTGCCTGAACTGGCTCCCCCATTTGTTGTTCCTTGTGTAGATGTACTTCTTGTTGTCTGAATGCTTCTGAACTTCGGTTGTCTAAAAGGTGGTGTTCTCTTTGGTGTATTAGTCACAGATGGGTTTATGGGTTCCACACTGACATTAATATGGATAGGATTGTTTCCTTCTCTTCCCGCTCTTGGACCTCTATTCTTCCTCTCATAGGTTGTGCATAGGATTTCCTCAATCTGCTCCACATCCCAGAGATCCTCTACCTCTTCCTCATCACTCGCCAAGCCCTCCCTCATGGCTACATCTCTCTTCTTGGTATTCACCTTGTATTGGTACGGTACTCAGCTACGCGTCCTTTCAGATGTTGCCATGATCTGCTTGATCTGGTCGTCATCCATCATGATTGGGTCCAAGGGTTCCTCCCTCTTTCCCTTATCCTTTCCTCCTTCCATTTCTCCTCTCTCTTTCAGTGCTTCCCCCCTTCCCCCATGCACACAGGGAAGTTTAGATGTTTGATTCCATTGTCATTACACCTTTTTTATATAACAATATATTAATCGAAGTATAGAGAAATTGAATGTACCTTCCTCGAGGTCCTCGTAGAAACTCTTTCTCCATTGTGTTGTCCGACTTCGTTGTGTCTACTACAAACTTTGTTATAAAACATACCGCAATATTATCAAACCAAAAGTCTATTGCACGGGTGAATTTGTTGTTCACCTGTTGAAGTTGATCACTCTGTATTGGGTTCCACTCGAGCTATCGAATCTAGTTTGTTGCATGGTTATCTGTTAACCTTAGTATCCACTCTTGCAATAAATGTGGAAAATCGCAGAAAAAGACTTCATGCAAATCAGTAAACACATATCTCTCCATATATTTGCAGGGTGTTAATCTAGGGTTTCTATTGTCTTTCTATGCAAACTCTAGCTCTTTTGTTCTCAACCATCTTTCGATCTCTGCTTTTGTGGGATTCCACGATCTCAACATCCCCTTCTATTGGCTCATTGCTTTCTTCTTTTATCCTCTCTTTTCTTGGTCAACTTATCTCATCTACTCATCCCTCTCTTGTTCCTACCAATGGAAACAGAACCATTTGTTGTTTTACTTTCTTATTCTACCCACTGTCTAATTTTATTGACCCAGGGTTCATGTCTGTTGTGTTTCCAACAAAGCCTCTAAAACTATCAGCCCTCCTAGTAAACCAGAAGGCAACACAGCGATAAGAATGTGTTGTGCAGTCTCACCTGAGATAGATTTAATGGGTGTTTGTAAGACTCATGTGTTTACAGCCTAGGATTGAGTGTGAGATAAGGGAGCTAAATATTGACCCATTATTATAACTGGTAAAAGCAACATATTGTTATTCACAACTATGCAATAATTTCCATAGCTTATTCCCTCATTAACGTAACATCACTTAAACAGAAAATATAATAACTCATTCATTCAACAGAATAATAATTGCTTCATACAATAAATATATGCAAGCATTCATCACATAACACATATGTTACCATGGTTCACCCCCTCCTGGGGCAACGTCCACAAAGATTTGGCTCTCATCTCTTTTATTATATTATTTTCACATCTACAGCGCCGTGCACTTTACAATCCTCCATGGTCGGGTGAGATCTATATGAGGTGGACTAGATCACACCAGGCTCCCCAGCCTACGATCTAACCCTCAAGATCTACCCTTCCTCAATTTCCCTCTAGCTCAACAGCTTATACAAAAATAGGTCATCCAGCAAAAACCCCTTACATATCGCATCAACTCATGTGTAACTACTATATAAACAACACTCTAAACTAACAACTAATGACCTGAACCCTCTATAATACCTCGGTATCTATATTTATACATTTCAGGCTCTTCAGCCATTACAATACCTTACCAAAACCCTAACCCTGTCGTCGTTAGGTCTTCCTCCCATGCGTGTGTTTTGTTCTTCCTTCCAGTTGTTGCTTTCCTTGCATGTGCACGTGGTGTGTTTCCTTCCATCTGTCACTTTCCTTGTGCATGCTTTCTTTCCCAAAAATACCTTGCTTTTCTGCCTCGGCCTTTATCCTGCCTCCAACACTCTCTCAACCAAGCACCAGGATTAATTACTTAGGATCTATAACCATGAAATAACATTGGTAGTTATGTGTGTGTTTTTTCCTTTTCCTACCTACCGCCTTTAGTCTTGTATGTATGTTTCTCTATTTCATTACTATCATTGCTTCCAATAAGAACTGGACTATGTTTAATTATTTTTCTACTAGGTGTTTAGCTATCTAGGAAAAAATTACCATGCTTCATGCCAAGTGCATGGAAGAATCATTATCCTCCATTAAAAGCAATGCAAATTACTATAATTATTAATGTATCTACTACACCGCATGAGGTTGGAGATGACTCACTTTCATTCATAAGTTTTATCCATGCATTCAAAGGTGAGAATTATGTGTGACACGTCTTTCACTATTTGTAAAATTGATTCCTTACATGTTCAATTTATGGATGCCAATGTCAAGTGACTTATGAAAATCTAGTTACACATAAGGTTGGTCAATAAATTTGAACCTATTTCCCTGTTTAGTACTTCAATTCTATTTTTAGCTAAATACATATAGTTCATTCTTCATGCTTCAAGCCTAATGGGAATCATCACCAACTCCAACTGCTAGTTGACACTGATTGTTTTTCTTGCTCCAAGCTCACGAACCTAAGTGTATATAAAAGGGGTAAGTTGTTCTCACTACATAAATCCTTATAGATTAAGCATTTGTTCAAGTAGCTAACCCTCGAGTGTACCTTATGTTGGGTGGAGATGCTACTTAACCTTAACCTTAATGTCTTGTTGTTGAGCATCCTTGTTGCAAATTTGCTGTATGGTTATGATAGGTTAGAGGATTTCATGTATTCCATGGCTTTCACTCCTCTAAAGGAGGAGGTATAATTAACAAGATTGTAACTAATGTCAAGGAGAAGACAATGACGCCATTGTTGTTATTGATGATCAAAATTGCACTCTAATTGATATTTTCTGGTTAGTTTTGAGGCACCATGGATGATTTGGAGTACAATAGTCCCAATCTCTTTTCTTCACTTTTCCCCCATTATTAATGATTATGATTTTTTTTTAAATCAGTTGTTTCGATGTGTTTTTTATATGAGCACCAATGTGCTTTGTTATTGGGGGTGCTCTTTGTTATTGGGGGTGCATTGGTATGTTTTTTGTTGGGGAGAGCACCGATGTGATTTTTATTGGGGAGAGAACCAGTTAGTTTTTTTATTGGGGGAGCACTGGTGCCAGTGATAGGAACATTACCATTGGTGTGATATTCATGTACAGTGCACACCGCAAACCGTGGAAACATTTTTTTAAAATAAAACTGACAATAATAGGGTTTGGGATCCATTGCAATGAGTGATTGCATTGCAACATATACCAAACACCCCATATACAACTAAAAAAAACCTATAAAAATCTATTTCTTAAAAAAAAACTACTTGTGAAATATAGAGAGGAAAACAAAGAGAAACAACTAGGAATCTAGGGCTTCCAATACTGAATGTAACTATGAAACCCTTTTAGTTTTTTATAATGCACTGAAATTTGTTTGAATCAATCATGGGAAAGATTGAGATGATGAATAGAATAAAATCACGTACCTAAAATTTCTCCTGTGCAAATTTGTATGTAAATTTGTCTCTTCAAAAAAATCTACCCACTCCAAAGACTTTGCTTGTAAATATCCCTTGCACAAATCTCCCTTCTAAAATTTGGAAAAAGAATGAAATAATAATTAGGATTTTCATTTATAAACACATACATTTGAAAATATAAAATTCCCGCTGATTTTTTCGCTGTATATTTCAACACATTGATTTGGTTTGGTAAAAAAAAAAAAAAATTACACTTTAACGGTGCGCCCGATAGTAAGATGCATCGGTGCATTTGTTATATGAGCACTGGTGTGCTTTGTTATTGGGAAAGCACTAGTTTGTTTTTTGTTGTGGGAGCACCAATGAACTTTCTTGTTGGGGAGAGAATCGGTGTTCTTTGTTATTGGGGCAGCACTGATGCTATTGACATGACCATGCGCATCGGTGCACTATTCCTATGCAATGTGCACCGTGAACTGCAAGAGCATTTTTTTAAAAGAAAATTGACAGCAGCGGGGTTTGGGATCCAATAGAATGAGGGATTTCATTGTAGCATATAGAAAATTCCCCATATACAAGTAAAGAAACCCTATAAAAATATGTTTCTTAAAAAAATCTACTTGTGAAATATAATGAGGAAAACCAAGAGAATCAACCAGGAAGCTAGGGATTTGTTGATGATTGAATATGTTCAATATTTCAACAACAACATCATGAGGATAAATGCACCTATTTTTTTAAAGAGTTGGTGCTTCTCTGCAATTATATTATGAAAATACAGTTTTAACAAAAGAGTATAATCACAAAAAAGGAAAAGTTCATGAGAAAGGGACTAGGAACTTATTCAATGAATAAATAAAATACATTACAATATTATACATAAATTAAAGCAATAACATATAATATTATCATGTTTCTCACATCCATCACAATATATGCAAGATTTCTCATATCATAAGACGAAAAAGACATAAGATCACAATGCAGAGAACTTTAGATGAGTATTGCATTTAAAACTGAAAAATATTATGATGAGCACACTCCAAAAATCTCATACTCGAAAATCTCAAAGTCTCATAAATCATTAAATCTATGCCCCAAAATAGTTATTTGGGGAACTCAAAAAATAAATATCTAGTTTTATAAATAAAATGTAAAGTGTTCAATAAGATAAAAGGTGTTTGTCCAAACGGACTAGGATTGGGCTCTCGTGGACCTTTAAAAGGAAGACTTGGACCTGGAAGAGAAGAGAAAAAATTAGAAATAGGCTATGGGTTTTCATCACATGAAAAGACAAGAGCTAGATGATTTCTAAATGAGAAGTAAAGAAGATGGGAAATTATGAAAATGACCACTTGACTTATAGTGATGGATTCCCTCAATGTCTCATTTGTTAGCTGGGATGTCTTTTATAATTTATTTTCTTGGAACTACATGACCGATTGTAACTATTTTTTCCTAATCCAATTCACTTATTTCGATTAAAGCATTATTTAACCAATTTTCAATATATTCTCTAATGGGTGCAACTGTTATCTCTTGTCTAACTTTGATATCAAATAATTCATTTTCAATATCTTTAAAATCCATTGTGAGTTGGTGGAGGGTATCTTTGATATCATCATTCTTGTTTACATAACGGACAAATCAACTTTCTACTTTTGTCTCCGAGAATCTAGTCACGTTGTTAAACCTTTATGTCGATAATATTTTTAGGTAGTCCAACTTTTCTTCCATTTGTTCTTTGGATAAAAGTAGTGAGTTATTAATTAAATGTGGGTCCTCCACATCTTTAGTTGACCTAGATAGTTTTAATTTAAAAATAATAATTCACCCATTTTTTAACTAATGACATCACATTTCGCTAACATTTCTTTTAAACATTTAATTCTCTTGAGCCAACATGATTTTGATTGTTTTAAATGGATTGTTGAAGGTAAATCCTCTCCCTTCCGCCAAAATTCATAAGGCTTGAAACCCTTGTGCTAAAAGTAGAGATAGTTCCTTTATAAAATTCTTCATCATTTTCCAAGTCTCCTTAAAGATATTTCCTGAAGTGTGTCATCCTCGAACCTAAAGAGACGAAGTTGGTTACCAATTCCCAAGTCTCAAGAATCAAGGATATTCTCTTCTGAATGTTGTCACCAACATATTTCCTAATAGTAGCTAACAAACTTGATGTTCCCTTCAATCTTGAACACGATTCTGGTTTATCTTCCAGAGTCTTCAATGGTTGTATGGAGGCGATAGGACTTGAAAACAATGGTGGGGGAATCAAGACATTCTCTAATTCTCTTACCCTTTCTTTCATAATTGCATTTTCATTTTCTATATCTTCAATTGAATATTTTATGGCATCTCATGTGGCCTCATGGAATTCCATGACTTTAGAGAGTGGAACCCCCTGAAAATCAAGTTTTGAATTCCATTTCTCTTGAATTTTTTTATTCTTTGAATTCATTTTTTCAATGACTAATTTTCTTGAGTTTCTATTTAATACAGCATGATGCAAAGTAAGCAACTCTTCTTCAAATATAATTGGCTCTTGGGTAGCCAATTCTCTTGCAACTATTCTTCTCTCATGTAGTCTTTGTTCTTCACCCACAACCTCTATCTCTTCAACATTCATGTCGAATTCCATATATTTTGGACCAATTTTTTTCCAGGTATGCCTTCATCTTCTCCCTCTTTATTTGTATCTCTCTTCCTTTTACTGAAAATTGGAAGTGTGTGTGACTTATCAATATTTCCCTTAGGAGGGTTTTCGTCTCCTCCATCATCAGAATTATCTATTGAAGACTTTTTTTGTTCTTGGATTGAATTTTGTGATTTTCCTTTTGTTGAGCTATTTTTTTGGGCAATATTAGGGGACCGTGAACTTCTTTCATTTGTAACCTGCACTTGTTGGTTGTGATGGTCATTTGTACTAACCACTGTCTCAATATCATATTGCACCTTTTCAACTCATAACACTTGAGGATTTTGACTGACACCTTATTCTTATCCAAATAAAAATGTATTGGAAAACAACATGGTGTAACCTACTAATGTCATGTGGGTCATGAATAGTTGATTAGGGTCGAAACCCTTGATCTCATTAGCTTTATTGAGGTTAAATAAATCAAAATGTGTCAAAGTTTCATCTAAATGGGAAATACTTTTCACATTAATTTCCCCAATCTTCCATGGTAAGGGGATAAACTATTTTTTCCTTTTTTCATTAAAAAAGTGAGCCCAAAACTTGTATTGTTTACATAATTCAACTATGAACAATCTATCATAAACATAGTAGGGTAGAAATGAAGGTTTTTCATGTGAGCAATAAAGTCTGATGATACTAAAATTAATCATAGCTTTTAAGATTCCTTTCCCGACTAACAAGGATTCAACCTCTAGAGGTAACCTTGATGTATTAGGGCCATAAATTAATCTTTTGAAACAAGAGACAAAAGCATTGTGTGCCTCGCAAAAATTGTATGCAACTTTTTTCTTCTAGAGTGCAGGGTACCACATTTGTACAAGGTCAATTTTACAGTTAACCTTCTTGGCCAAGGGTAGGCCCTTGAACACGTGATAGTAAGTCAAGACAAAAATAAAATAAGAAGACATGTAAAACCTTTTACTTTTGCGAAAGTTTCCAAGTTGAAAAGATAAATCACTTGAAATAATCCTTAACCAGTCGAAAATGGTGTTCTCATGAATTGAAAAATACATTATATATAAAGCAAGCTTGGGAAGAGTAGTTGTGGACTCTTATCTAGTTATTCTAGAAAATAACCATGCCATTTCTTTGTAAATATTTAGTGAACATACCTAAATATTGGAGACTTCTTTAAGAATTATCATCAGATATTCAAGGTATCTCTGTAAGAGTGTTTGTCTTAAGAAAATCCTCAGCTTCAGCACTCCTAAAAACCATGGTCTGTTCAAGGATTCTGAACATTATTTTAAAAATAGAGGGGGGCTAAAGAAATGGGTGATTGCCATTGTAATTGAATGATTCTTCTTTTCTTATCAAATTTATCAATACACCATAAGATCAATTCCTTGAAGTTGTATACCTCTAGAACACACCTTGTTGATGCAATTCTAGATGTCCAAATCATGTCCAAATTCTTCTCTAGAAGTGGTAATGCAGAATAGTACATGTAATCATGTGACCACTAAAATATTTGATCTTCTTGTCCCAAAAGATTTATGTTGTCTCTGCAAAACTGTTATTTTCTTCGAGTTGACATATTACCCAAGGTGACAGACTTAACAATAGTCTTCAAGTTTCCAATATCGAAAAACACTTGTTTTATTTTAACACGCTCAACAACTTTTAATTTGAGGATTTTAAAAGATAACTCATATTAACATTTACGGAAGGTTTCCTTGAGAATATCATAATTAATAAATGCATTAACAACAAAGCACCGATAGTAATTTTTGGAAAGAATAATTTAATGGAGGTCGGGAAATGTGAATGGGAAAGGGTGTAAAGTGTTTTAGTGTCGCGAGGTAGTGGATGATCGGGAAGATGGATGAGCAGAACAACGAGATAATGTCGAGATCACGAGATGGCAAGATAATGGGATGCGGAGGTAAGCCTTGGTAACGAGAGTTGTAAAATTATCTAAGTGTTCAAAATTTGTGGGATAGTGGGATCGAGATAGGGGATCAGGATCGAGCTTGTGGTAATACTTAATAAAATAACTTGTAACAAGTTTGAAGTCATGGGACAATGTACAAGTAAAATTGTGGATGAGTAGGATGGCAGGGTGACAAAATGAAAGGCACGGTTCTCTGCACCCACAGATGGATGCTTGCTTTAAAGAAAATTTATAATTATGGAGGAAATCTAAGAACGAACTATACAATAATGTAGACACAAGATTTGATTAACCCTTTAATGGTCAACAAATGCATCCAATTGTGGGACAACAACCCCCTGTAGGTTACTGAGAATCCAAAGAAATCCTTGGAGATTGGGAAATGGAATCAATCAAGAGAATAATACATGAGGGAAAAGGGAAAACTAAACAAGGATATATAAAGGGAAAAACTGTGTATAGATTATGGTTTGGGGATTTCATGAGAAAAAAAATTTAAGGTATTTCCCATTAACAGGCAATGTCTGAACTGTACCTTTCATATCCTTCAATAAGTAAGAGTTTTACCCAAGAAATTTTTCAATCGAATAAGAACCAATCCATAATGCTTCAAATTTTGTATGCAAGGATGGTTTTTCTCTTGCTTTGTTCCATAGTAATACCAATTGGTGTTTTTGGAAATCTTTTGTATATGCACTTTGATCTAAGTGCTTTTTGACAATCTGTTGTCTTTGACTCGTGGTTTTTAATGCTTGGGTTAATTTTTCTTCCAAGTGAATCAATTGATAATATCTTATTTGGAGGGGTGAAGCTTCTTCAGTATCCTCATTGTTCAAAGCATAAGCTAGAGCATTTAATTCCAAGTGAATGGGAATATTTTCTTCCTTTCCATATACTACAAGGTATGGTATCAATCGTGTACTTTTCTTTGGAGTGATTCTACTAGCCCATAATGCATCAGTTAGTTTTATGTGCCAATTCCTCTGATTTGTGGCAATTGTCTTATTGAGAATCTGGATCAATGTTTTGTTAGTATATTATGCCAAACCATTTCCTTAAGGGTAGTATTTTCATGATTGTCCAATAATAATGCCATATTTCCAACAAAATTTTGTAAATTTTGAACAAATGAAGATTGATCCATTATTACTTATGAATTTTTCAAGAACTCCAAATCTTGACAGAATATTATCTTTGAGGAAAAGAATCAACTGTTCAGAATCAACATTTTTCAAAGCTATAGTTTCTTTCCATTTTGTAAAATAGTTGGTTGCAGTGAGGATTTATAAGTGACCTTTATTGGATTTGGGATTGATTGGTCCAATAACATCCAGGCACCATTGTGTGAAAGGTTATTCAATTGTTATAGGTTGCAATAACATTGCTTCTTTGTTCATTTTACCTAAATGTTTTTGACATGGGGTACATTTTATGATCATTTCATAAGAGTCTTTAAAGATGGATGGCCAATAATAACCATCTCTTATGATTCTATGGGAATTTGTTGTGGGTGAAAAATTTCCTCCACAAATGCCTTCATGAAATTCTTGTAACACATTTTGTGACTTCGAGAAATCAATGCATCTCAGTAAAATCCCATCATAATTCCTCTGAAATAAAACTTCATCGATTAATACATATTGGTTGGCCTTCATTTTTAAGGATATTCTTTCTTTGGAAGACATTCCAACAAGGAATTGCCCATACTTCAAATAGAAAATTATATTTGTATACCATTCGGATGTTGTTAGGGATGACTCTTGTGAAGCTGATATGTCTGTATTTAGTGCATCAATACCAGTCATTAATTTACACAATCCTTGTCCCTTAACTTCTCTTAGAGGTTTGATTTCAATATCATACTCTTGGATTTTAGCAAGCCAATTTGCCCATTTTCCTTCTCTAAGTTGTCGATTAAGCAACATATTTAGTGGAGAGGTTGGGACATAACCTATAACATGAGATGACAAAATTTATATTCTGAAATGTGATACTGCTTTGACCAGAGAGAGAGATTTATTTTCTACTTCAAAGTATTTCACTTCATAATCATGCAATGTTTTACTCATAAAAAGTGATTGGAAGTTCTTCTCCCTTTGAATTCCTCTGTGTCAATATGGAAGCAATGGTTTCTTCTGAAGCAAATGAATAGATCACAAAGTCTTTGTCAAGGTCTGGGATAACCAGGACTAGAGAAATAGTAATTGCATGCTTTATTTTCATGAATTTCATTTGAATCTTTGAGGTCTATTCAAATTTCAAGTCTTTCTTCAACAATTTGTTGATTGGCTTTACAATTGTAGCATAGTCTGGACCAAATCGTCGTACAAAATTTATCTTCCCAAAGAAGGATTGTATTCCTTTATTAGATGTTGGAGGAATCATATCATTAATGATTTTAATCCTTTCAAGGTCTATGTATATGCCCTCTTTTCTCACTATGTGACCCAACAATTTTCCTTCTGATACTGCAAATAAACATTTTTTAGGATTTAAGGATATGTCATACATTGTGCAACATTCAAAAACTTGTCTAAGATGTTTGATATGCTCTCTTCTTGGTTTTGAATAAATAGTCATATCATCTTTGATTATCTGCCATAAATTTCCCAATTAAATCTTAAAAGCATGGTTCATTTCCCTTTCAAATGTTGTACCATCATTTTTTAACCCAAAATGCATGTGAATATAAGCATAAGTTCCCCATGGTGTGACGAAGGTAGTCTTGGGTCTATCCTCCTCAATAATAAGTACTTGGTTATATCTGGGGAAATCATCCAACATAGACATCAAAGCAGAACCAATGACATGTTGTAATAGCATCTCCATGTTTGTGAGTGGGTATTTATCTTTGATACTTGCTCGATTGAGATATCTAAATTCAACACAAAGACGAATTTCTCCATTCTTTTTTCTAACTACCACAGGATTTGAAAGTCGTTTTGAATGTTTTATTGGAAAAATTATGCCAATCCTTTTCATTTTTTCCAACTTTATTTTTACCAAGGGCTTCAATTTGGGACATATCATTCTTAACTTTTGTTGGAAAGGATTTTATCCCTCTTTGAGTGGTATAACATTCTAGAATATAGACTTGTCATACTCCTTTACATCATCATAACTCCAAGCAAAAATGTCTTGAAATTATTTAAGCAATGAAGTATATTGATCAATTTATTCAATGGTGCATCTAGTACCAAGATTTATATACTTTGGAGACTCAAGAGTACCAATGTTGATTTTTGTGTCTCTTGAACCTTCCTAATAGATGGTTCTTCTTTTGGATCCGAGATCTTTGTTTGGTCATCTCTTGTAAGAAGAGATTCCAAATTGAGATAATTCTTAAAACAAAGTGCAACACTCTGGTCACAAAGTTCCGTAAGAGAATATTGGCTTTCTTTTGAATCATTTGATAACATTGAGTCATGGTTTGTGAAGAAATTTGCAATAGGTTTCTCATTTTCAAAAACTTGAAAATATTCTCGATTATTAGGTATTGAAGGCGGAAATATTGTTTTTACATGAAAAGTACTTTGATTCTTTGAATCATCTGAATTGAAAAGAGATGCAGTTATTGCCAATGAATCAGATTTTTTGGTTCTTTTCTCGAGGAATGAAAGAGATATTGAAAGAATTACAAGAATCCATGAGTTCACATACTCTTCTTGCACAATGTTTCAATTTTTCTTTCTTGATTTTGTATTTTTTCCTGATATGATTGATAACCAACTCTATTTACTTTCATTTGGAGAGAAAGAATCATTCATTGGATCATTGCTTCATATTCAACTTCATTATTGGTACATGGGAAATCCAATTTGATAGCATGTCTATAGATACCGGATTGGGGACTTTTAAAAACGATATCAACCCCATTTCCAAACTTAGAACAAGCACCATCAAATGAAATTTTCCATAAACCCTGGAAAGAATTTTCTTCATCTTCATTAAGAGGGTTTATTTGTTTTGTACTAAAAACAACATAATTTTGAATTACTTCATTTTCTTTCTTCTTCAATGAAATGGGATTTCTATTCTCTCGAGGAACTCTGACCATAGTCTCATACTTATTTCAAATCATCATGCAACTTCCATCATTCATAATATACCCTCCAATTAATGAACATTAATCCCTTCCTAATACAACATGATATGTTGGAGCCAAATCCACAACTATGATAGTGAAAATTGTTGTAATATGAGGGGTTTCACTTATCTATGTGTTATCACATAAAGTTTTCAAGGGCCATAGGTGTGTATCAATATACCCAGGTTTGTTTCCTTGCCTTGTCTCTCTATCTTTCGCAGGCCAGGCCTTCAAGTCTTTCCCTTTTTTGTTATTAAAACGACCTGGTTTCCCTTGAGGTCTTGCATGAAAGGTATTGGTCTGAAGCTCTCTGCCTTACCTTAAATCTAAGAAATTATCTCTTTTGTCTCGGTCATTCGTCTTTTTGTTTTCCTGAGCTCGTCGCCATCACCCAAGTCTTTGTTTAAAAAGTCTATAGCCATGTACGCTAAGTCAAAAAGGTCGAGGAAAGTTTTATCTAGACCGTAGATCTCATTAGGATAGATCAATGGTGGAAAATAATCACAGGAATCATGAGTCTAAAATATTGTCAAAGGTGGTTCATCAAAGGTCCGAACTCTCAAAACCCAAAATCAGCAAGGACCGTCTGATTCAGAGAGACAACTGGCACAGGATCAGCAATTTCGCAGTTTCGTGGAGTAGAAAAGTCAAAGGGAAGAGTCATGAGGACTCGTGAATTCCCGATACCTGAAGATTATATATGGACCATGGATCTTAGAGGGATGTGTGGCACCAGATCCGGGAAGTCATGATTTTGTGAATCGAAGGTCTTAGCATGGAGCACGGCACAAATTCGCGAAGCGCAAAATCACGAAGCGCTCAAGGATTGGGCCCATGATCATAGCCCGTGGTCATATTGAAAGTGGTGCCATAAATAAGGGTAAGAACCTATTGAGAGGTTGGCGACTGAGGTTTTTGAGGAATAAATCATGGCCATCAAATCCAAAGCAAGTCCGACCGTCGATCTGAAAAGGCCATTTCGCAAGTTCGTGCATTAGAATAATTAGAATCAAGTGGAGTGAAGACTCACGAAATGCGAAATCGTGAATTACTTGGGAGCTAAGCGCCAGTTTGTGGCCCAAGGTCGCATGATGAAGAGGCTAACACCAGGAGCTCTAGGAGCATGAAGGAAAGGGAGTCGATTTCACGAATATTTCCAGAGCCTCGAGGCATCAAGATTGACTTGAAGAAGTCATGGGCATCGCCTAGAAAAATTCATGGGTGTCAAACCTCGTCCTAATCCCAATGAAGGAATTTATTGAAGATAGGGGCAGCAGTTGAAACCTCATCTCACCCCATAAATGGAAAGAGTTGTAGAGATCGGCTATGAAGGAATATTGTCCATCAAAGCTTCTTTCTGGATGGATTTTCTTGTAAAACACATAACTGCACCTATCTCGCGTCTGACATGAGAAGGCCTACACAATCTGACAGAGAAGGAGCTGACTGGGAACTTTGAATGCAGGGGTCTGATCACACTCCTAGTAGTTGCAGCAGCTTTGAGTATATATACTTAGTTTTTATATTTTGTTCAGGTCGAATGGTTGAGCTAGGCTCCCTGCTATTGTAATATTTTTATGAAGAACATTGGTTCTCTGGTTATGTATTTATTTTTGAGACGTCTTGGTTAATCTAGGTCAGCGTTCTTACTCCATATTATTTTCCTCTGATATTGAGAGATTTCATGAATGATTGATTCACGTGAATTCTTGTAATTGTATTATGATGAATGTTTGATTATAGTGTTGTTATAACGTCTTTCAGTTTCCTTAAAAATTTGAATTCAAGAGGATCTTGTGTTTGAGTTTTTTCCTCCTTAGGTTGTTGGAAGACCTGATGTCCATAGAAAACCTCTACACTCTCCTCACTAAAGTCTTCCCTCTATTCACCCTTACTCCAACTTACCGACTAAATTTGATACGAGACCTCAATTGCGTGTACATGCCAACCCATATTTTCTGAGTTAGAATGTTATTGTCATTGAGTCCTCTCAATTTGATCACCTAAAACTCATTTAAATTTACTGTATAAATTGATGGGTATTGGGCTTACCTTCTATGCAATCTAAAGGTGACTTCTAGTGCTAACATTTCTAGCGTCGTTTTCGGGGAACGAATTGAAGACATTTCCCTGGGATAAAACAACAAAGAAGCTCTGATTTTGAAGGTGCATCAGATATTAGTACCATTGAAGATTGCAACTTGCACCTAGCGACTCCACTATTTCAACTCCACTGCTTCAGTTCTAGATCCTAAAGGAAGACACATGAGGACCACTTCACTGCTACCTCTAGCAACATCTGAAGTTGACCCAGAGGAAATTATCAGAAAGGGAAAGACCACTAAAAAAGGTACCTCCATTGTTGTACCTAGTTTTTCTGATAATTTATATAATCCCTCTTTAC
The DNA here is from genome assembly GCA_032191745.1 of Picea mariana. Taxonomy (NCBI): domain Eukaryota; kingdom Viridiplantae; phylum Streptophyta; class Pinopsida; order Pinales; family Pinaceae; genus Picea; species Picea mariana. The sequence goes on along the minus strand of JASDQU010371923.1, from coordinate 69,907 downwards.
AAACTCCAGTAATTGTTTCTAATTATCCTATTATACAAACTATTGAAGTTTCAAGAGAATTAAATTTTGGGAGTTTTATGGCCGATTTCTCCCCTCCTATTCTTGGTTTGGAAGGAGAGAGATTTGACACCCTTTTCTCCCCCGAAGTTGTGAAGTGGAAGGAGAGAGCTTTGACCTTGGAAGATTTTCCTACTCCTCCTCCTATTAGAGTTGTTGCAGCTACAGAAGGGGAAACCTTTGTTACCTCTATCCCCTCATCTTTATCTCCTAATGCTCAGCCTTTTCCTATTTCTCCCAGAAGCACAGCCCCAATCTCACCTGTCTGAACTCCATCTCCTCTTGGTTCTCCTCCAGTTCACACTCCAATGGCAAGAGAAAATCCCTCCAAAACTAGGATGGAAGATATAATAGCTGCTAGGTATGCCCCTCTTGTTTTTCCTCGGCCTCTGAATGCCTTCCCAGCGGATTGTTACCTTAAGCAGTTGCCCAAGTTCACAGGCGAAGGAGACATAACTGCATAGGAACACCTTGAATCCTTTTATAGTTTTATAGATTGTCATGTCATCATGGATTCGGATGTATGGATGAGGATTTTTGTTTATAGCCTTGAGGGCAAGGCTAGGAAGTGGTTTAGGGCCTTGCCTTCTGGATCTATTGATGGGATTGAAGCCCTAGATGAAGCCTTCTTAAAGAATTGGGGGGATAGAAATGATTTCCTTTACTATATTACAGAGTTTGGATCACTGAATAATAAGGAAGGGGAATCTATTTATGACTTCTCAAAGAGATTTAATAAAATGTATAGCAAAATTCCCACTGAGGTTAGGCCTACAAAAACGTCTGCAAAGATTACTTATTCAAGTTCTTTTGACCCTGATTTATACCTCATGTTAAGGGAAAGGAGAGCTACCTCCTTGGCTCATATGCAAGATGTAGCCATTGAAGTAGAATCCAATATTATGGCAGTTGACGAGCTTAGGAGTAAGGCTGGTAGGGATAGAAGAAGGGGAAGGTCTGAAACTTCAACCTCTTTCTATGCTACCCACCCTCAAGATGATGAGCTTACCAAATTAGTAAAATCTCTTTATGCTTATATGGAGAAGGTAAGACTTGAAGCAAGACAGACCTATAGAAGTACTCAAAATGTTGATTACAGAGGTACCTTTAGAAGACCTAATAATGCTCCTCAAATACCTCCAAGAGAGCCCAGAAACAGAGGAAGAGATGATCAAAGGATTCAAACCCCTTTACAAAACAATCTTGTAGATGAAGAAGATGATGAGGATGAAGAAGATGATCCTGAGATCCATTGCTTGGGTGACACCCCTCCATCCCCTCACTTGACCAAGTCTGCATATGGGGATTCCTTGATGGATAATCAAATAAATGAATTAATGGAGAGAAGGCAAAAGAGAATCCTAATAAATATAATCTGAGATCTAAAAAGAAGGGGGAAAAGATTAATGCTTCAAATCAACCCTCAAAAACATAGAATTATGCCAAGGCTGTGACAGTTGGCAGTAAGAAAAAAGATGCTCAAAACCCCCCAGTTTTGATTGAAGGTCCTACCCCAGAAGTCAAGGAGATTCTAAAATCTCCATCTTCCTTCAGTTTTGAAAATGAGGTCCAAAAAATCAAGATCCCTGTACCATTTTTAGAGCTGATAAAAATTAAAGAATTTAGAAAATATCTTTCCAATGAGTTGTTGCTCGAATCCTCCTAAAATACCATTGATTCATTAAATCTCCAAGATGAAAATCCAGCAGTCATCTTAGGCCCTTTGATAGAAGATAGAGATGATTCGTCCCCTCCCTCCTATACATCACTGAAAATACATGATAAGGTGTTGCATAATTGTTTATTAGACTCAGGGGCATCTCACAATCTCATGCCCAAAATAGTCATGGATGAACTTGGATTAGAGATCACAAAGGCCTACCATGACTTATATTCCTTTGACTCTAGGAAAGTGAAGTGTCTTGGGGTCATCAAAGATCTAGTTGTGACTTTATTTGAGTTGCCCATGAAAAGTGTGGCCATGGACATTGTAGTGGTTGATGTTCCCCCCAAATTTGGCATGCTATTGTCGAGATCTTGGATAAAAATACTTGGGGGAACTTTACAGATTGACCTCACATATGCCATTGTTCCTGTATTTGGGGGTGATCATAGAAAACTTTACAAGGAATCTCAATTGGCCTACATCATTAGTGATGAAGCAGACCCCACCAACCATCCCATTTTTTCCCTTGACACTGATTTGGGATCTAGCATATTGCAGCTCACTGATGCTCTTGAAAGCCCTCTTAAAATCAGAAAACAGTCCATCACTCCTTGTGAAACCCCTCCTCCGACTACCCTTGTTTGGAAGATGTTATTTGATGGAGCCTTTTGTAAGGAAGGTGTTGGTGCCTCACAATCTCATGCCCAAAATAGTCATGGATGAACTTGGATTAGAGATCACAAAGGCCTACCATGACTTATATTCCTTTGACTCTAGGAAAGTGAAGTGTCTTGGGGTCATCAAAGATCTAGTTGTGACTTTATTTGAGTTGCCCATGAAAAGTGTGGCCATGGACATTGTAGTGGTTGATGTTCCCCCCAAATTTGGCATGCTATTGTCGAGATCTTGGATAAAAATACTTGGGGGAACTTTACAGATTGACCTCACATATGCCATTGTTCCTGTATTTGGGGGTGATCATAGAAAACTTTACAAGGAATCTCAATTGGCCTACATCATTAGTGATGAAGCAGACCCCACCAACCATCCCATTTTTTCCCTTGACACTGATTTGGGATCTAGCATATTGCAGCTCACTGATGCTCTTGAAAGCCCTCTTAAAATCAGAAAACAGTCCATCACTCCTTGTGAAACCCCTCCTCCGACTACCCTTGTTTGGAAGATGTTATTTGATGGAGCCTTTTGTAAGGAAGGTGTTGGTGCAGGAGTAATCTTTGTTTCACCTTATCAAGAGACTATACCTCTGTCATACAAGTTGGAATTTGAAGCCACCAATAATGTGGCAGAGTATGAAGCTCTTGTTTTGGGTTTAAGGGCTGCGAAAGACATGGGAATTGAAGAGATATGAGTATTTGGGGATGCAGAGATAATTATTCATCAAATCAAAAATATTTATCAAGCTAAGCACCCTAGGCTTAGAACTTACAGAAATGAGGTGTGGGACCTAATTGACAGTTTCTTCTTAGCTTTCAACATTTCATTTATTCCAAGAAAGGAGAATACCATGGATGATTCTTTGGCAGTTTTAGAAAGCCATTTCAAAGTCCCACTACCACATAAACTCAAATATGATGTGGAGGTAAAATATAGACCCTCTATACCTGACAATGTCAAGCATTGGAAGGTGTTTGAGGATGATCTTGAGATCAAAAAAAATCTCGAGTTTTTTGATGAATTCTCTGCATCACATATTGACCAAGATCATGATTCTGAAAGTAATCCTCATATTGATGTTTTCCTTAACAAAATTGCTAATCACCATATTGTTCAGCTGCCTAGCAACCACATTCCAAAGGGACTAGTTCCTTTAGAAATATTGTTCGATGGGAATGATGTGGTAGGAAAGTTTAAAGACTCAACTGATGATGATGATGTATATGTGTGTAATATTGGTATAGAGAAGGACCCAAAATTTGTCAAATTGTCAAGCACCTCTCAAGAGAACAAAGAGTTGAATACACTAAGTTGTTAAAAGAATTTGCTAATGTGTTTGCCTAGACATATGAAGACCTCGGAACTTATGACACAAATATCATCGAGCATAAGATCCCATTGAAGGGGGAAGACAAACCATTTAGGCAAAAGTTGAGACAAATAAATCCTATTCAACTACCTATTATGGATAAAGAGGTAAAAAAGATTTTGGATGCCCAGATTATCATTCCCTTGAGATTTTTTGAGTGGGTGGCCAACCTAGTCCCAGTGAGAAAGAAGAATGGAGAAATCATACTTTGTGTTGATTTCTAAAATCTGAACAGAAGTTCTAAGAAGGATAATTACCCTGTGACCAAGATGGAACACATATTACAGAGAGTGACGGGTGCATCCAGGATGTCTATGATCGATAGATTTTCTGGCTACCATCAAGTCTCTATCTTACCTAAAGACAGAGAGAAGACAGCCTTCACCACTCCTTGGGGTACATTCATGTATGCTAAGATGCCCTTTGGATTGATGAATGCAGAAGCAACCTTTCAGCGAGTCATGGACATAGATTTTATTGGAGAGAAGAACAAGTTTGTAGTAATTTATTTGGATGACATAACAGTGTTCTCACATTCTGATAAAGAACAGTACGATCATCTAAAAAGAGTCTTATTGAAATGTAGAAGATTTGGTCTCTCTCTAAATCCCAAAAAATCATCATTTTCCATGAAAGAAGGGAAACTGTTGGGGCACATTGTGTCAACTGAGGGGTAAGGATTGATCCAAGTAGGGTAGAATCTATCCAAACTTTGTCACCCCCTAGATTCAAGAAAGAAGTCCAGTCCTTCTCGGGAAAGATTAATTTTTTGAGAAGGTTTGTTTCAAATTTTGTTGCGCTGGTAAAGTTTATCATGGCCATGCTAAGGAAGGGAAATGAGATCAAGTGGACTTCTGAAGCTCGTAATTCTTTCAATCAGATAAAGAAGGCCTTGACTGAAACAACTGTGCTTATCATTCCTAACTACTCCAAGGATTTTTTGATTTTCTCTTTTGCTTCATCTAACACGGTAGCAGTTGTTTTATTGCAGAAGAATGTTGAAGGGTTAGAGCAGCCCATTTCCTTTTTCAGTAGGGAGTTGAGAGATGCTGAAATAAAATATGACATCATGGAAAAGAAGGCCTATGCGTTGGTTAAAGCTCTCAAATATTTCAGAGTTTATGTGCTACATTCAAAAGTCATTGCATATGTCCCTTCAGCTTCTGTGAAGGAGATCCTCATCCATCTTGATATGGACGAAAGAAGGAGCAAGAGGATTGCCAAGATCCTTGAATTTGATCTTGAAATAAAGCGTACTAAATTGGTTAAAGTTCAAGGTTTAGCTAGGTTGCTGGTTGAATCTAATTGTAAATCCTTGGGGGTCAATTTCATCGAAATTTGTTCAGAGAATCAGCAAGCTGAGTTGTTTGATGAAGATCCTCAAGTCACACCCCCATTCGTAGGATGTCTTTGGTATAAAGACATTATATTTTTCCTACAGAGGTTGTAGCCTCCTGATGGCATGGAAAAGTGCAAGGTAAGAGCTTTGAAGCTCAAATCAATTGAATATTGTCTGATTGATCAAGTCTTATATTGGAAAGACCCTTTAGGAGTGTTGTTGAGATGCCTAGACCCACAGGAAGCCCAAAATATTATATATGATTTTCATGATAGTTTATGTGGGGGGCATCACTTCTGGAGAACCACGACTTATAAAATTCTCAGGGCTGGGTATTTTTTGCCTAGTCTCTTTACTGATGTATGTGAAAAGATCAGATCTTGTGCTAAGTGTCAGAAATTCTCTGTAAAGCATAAACTCAAGTCTCTGCCACGAAAACCTGTGGTAGCTTCAGGGTCGTTTCAGCAGTGGAGCCTAGAATTTATTGAAGAAATCCATCCTGCTTCAAGAAGTCATCATAGGTGGATCTTGGCTGCCATAGACTACTTTACCAAGTGGATAGAGGCCATCCCCACAAGAAATGCTTCCCACAAAGTAATCATCAATTTTATTGAGGATATTATGGAAAGATTTGGTTGTCCAAACAGAATTGTCACGGATAATGCTGCAGCGTTCAAGGTTGAACCACCGATTAAGTTTTGTGAACAGTTTGGAATCATATTGATTCACTCTACTCCTTACTACCCACAAGGGAATGGACTGGTAGAGTCCTCTAACAAGAGTCTTATTAAGATCATCAAAAGACTATTAGAGGACCACAAGAAAGGATGGGATTCAAAGCTTAAATTTTCTCTATGGGTTGACCGAGTGACAACTAAGAGATCTCTTAGTGTCTCTCATTTCCAGCTTGTGTATGGAGTTGAGGCCATCTTTCCTTCTCATCTCGCCTTGCCTGGAGAAAAATTCTTCCAAGACTACCTGGGAAAACCAGATGATATGATTAGAAGAATACAGCAGCTGGTAGAAGTGCAGGAGACAAGGGAGCAACTACTGGATAAAGCCTATGACCATCAACAGAAGATCAAGCAGGCTTTTGACAGAAAAGTAAGGAAAGAGGATTTCCATCTCGGAGATCTAGTACTCAAGTGGGATGGACCTAAACAAGATAAAGGCAAGCATGGTAAATTTGAGGCCTTATGTATTGGCCCCTTCAAGGTTTCTGAGGTTTTTTCAAATAACACTTACAAATTGCAGGATTTGGAGGATGCTAAAGTTTTTGGTAGCCCTGTAAATGGGCATTTTCTGAAGAAATGTGTTACTTAAAGACATGAGAGGTTTCCCATGTCATTGCAGATATCATTTTTCTTTTTCGTTTTTTTTTTGTTTTTATAGAAGACTCCATAGCCCAATGGATAAGGCACTAGAATTGCGCGTTCTTGGCAGCTTGTAGGGAGCATGGCATCCCTTGTGGAGCCAAATATTATCACATAAAGTTTTCAAGGGCCATATGTGTGTATCAATATACCCATGTTTGTTTCCTTGCCTTGTCTCTCTATCTTTCGCAGGCCAGGTCTTCAAGTCTTTCCCTTTTTCATTATTCAAACAACCTAGTTTCTCTTGAGGTCTTGCATGAAAAGTATTGGTCTGAAGCTCTCTGCCTTACCTTAAATCTGATCACTTATCTCTTTTGTCTCGGTCATTGGTCTTTATGTTTTCCCCAGCTTTCCACCATCGCCCAAGTCTTTGTTTACAAAGTCCGCAGCCATGTACGCTAAGTCAAAAATACCGAGGAAAGTTTTATCTGGGCCATAGATCTCATTAGGAGAGATCAACGATGGAAAATAATTATGGGAATCAGGAGTCTGAAATATTGTTAAAGGTGGTTCGTCAAAGGTCTGAACTCCCGAAACCCGAAATCAGCAGAGACCGTCTGATTCAGAGAGACACGTGGCACAGAATCAGCGATTTCGTAGTTTCGCAAAGTGGAAAATTCAAAGGATAGAGTCGTGAGGACTCAAAAAGTCGCGATACACAAATATTAGATATCGACTATGGATATTAGAGGGACATGTGGCACCAGATCCAGGAAGTTGTGATTTCGCGAATCAAAGGTCTTATCATGGAGCACAGCGCAAGTTTGCGAAGCATGAAATCACGAAGCGCTCAGGGATTGGGCCCATGATCATAGCCCATGGTCATATTGAAAGTGGGGCCATAAATAAGGGTAAGCACCTATTGAGCGGCTAGCGACTGAGGTTTTCGAGGAAGAAATCGTGGCCGTCAAATCCAAAGCAAGTCCGACCATCGATCTGAAAAGGTCATTTTGCAAGTTCGTGCATCGCGACACTTGGAATCAAGTGGAGTGAAGACTCTCAAAATGCGAAATTGTGACGTAATTGGGATCTAAGTGCCAGTTTGTGGCCCAAGGTCACATGATGAAGAGGATGACACCAGGAGCTCTAGGAGCACAAAGGAAAGGGTGTCGATTTCACGGAGATTTGCAGAGCCTCGAGGCATCAAGATTGACTTGAAGAAGTCATGGGCACCACCTAGAAACATTCATGGGTGTCAGGCCTCATCCTGATCCCAATGAAGGAAGTTATTGAATATAGGGGCGGCAGTTGAGACCTCGTCTCACCCCATAAATGGAAAGTGTTGTAGAGAGCATCTATGAAGGCAGATTGTCCATAGAAGCTTCCTTCTAGATGGATTTTCCTATAAAACGCATAAATGTTCCTGTCTCATGTCTGACATGAGAAGGTCTACGCAGTATGATAGAGAAGGCACCGACTAGGAACTTTGAATGCAAGGTTTTGATCATGCTTTGTTAGTTGTAGCAACTTTGAGTATATAGACTCAGTTTTGATATTTTGTTAAGGTCAAATGGTTGAGCGAGGCTCCCTGCTATTGTAATATTTTTATGAAGAACACTGGTTCTCTGGTTATGTATTTGTTTTTGAGACATCTTGGTTAATCTAAGTCAGCTTTCTTACTCCATCTTATTTGCCTCTGATATTGAGAGAGTTCATGAATGACTGATTCACATGAATTGTTGTAACTATATTAGGATGAATGTTTGATTATAGTGTTGTTATAATGTCTTTCAGTTTCCTTGAAAATTTGAATTCAAGAGGATCTTGTGTTTGAGTTTTTTCCTCCTTAGGCTGCTAAAAGGCTTGATGTCCATAGCATACCTCTACACTCTCCTCACCAAATTATTCCCTCTATTCACCCTTACTCCAACTTACTGACTGAAGTTGATACGAGACCTCAATTGCTTGTACATGCCAGCCCAAATTTTCTGAGTTGGAACGTTATTATCATTGAGTCCTCTCCATTTGATCACCTAAAACTCATTTACATTTACTATATAAATTGATGGGTATTGGGCTTACCTTCTATGCAATCTGAAGGTGACTTCTAGTGCTAACACCATGCACAGAAGTCTTTTATTTCACCATAGGTTGGGACCTTTATTGAATCAATGGCATACATGCTTTCTCCAATTTCATATTATTCCATGCATCCCATTCCAATTGCTTCCATCACTAATATTAGGATGATGTTTTTAGTGGCTCCAATATCCACCAGACAATTGTGTAATGTGAAATCATGAATTTTTATGGATATATAAAATGGTGGGACTTTACCCCTTTGTCTTATTGATGAAACATTTTTTTGTTGCCTTGTATTCAATACATCAACTTCTATTCTTGAATTTGCATCATCCAGTATCTTTAGAATATTTTCTCTTTGTTGAGGTATCTTAACTACCTCCATGAATGGTAAAGTAATTTGGATCTTGGCTAACTCATCAACCAGATAATAATTCATTTGTAGTGGAGTCTTCGTTTGATTAACAATTGTTTGTTTTTTTGTTATTTCTGGAGCATAAGATTTTGTTTTTTCTTTTTCTGGTTATTCCCTTGTCTTGAATTTATTTACTTATGCCATGTTCTAGAAAATATTATCTTGTGAACAATTAGGATCTCCTTGTTCATCAAAAATATAAAAAGATGGTGTACCTTCATCCATTTGTACTGATTATAAAACTTCATCTTGGTTAACATCTGTTCCTTGATCAAAATTTTCAAAATTTTCCTCTTCTATGATTTCTTCCAGCACAACAGCATTAGGATTTGGAACTCTAGGTGACCTTGGTCTATGTTCTTCTATTTTTTCATTTCTTATTCTTTGATCAGGTAGTGGAACTCTTATGTTTGGATTTGGTGGAACAATATTCTCACCTCTTTTGAATCTAGTAATATCATTATGCATTTGTCTAATTGTTTTTATCATATGATCCATCTACATCCTTTGTCTTCTTTCTTGGGCAGATCAGGGGTCATTTCTTACATTAGGCGGAAACCCTTGGAGAATTCCTCCTCATGTTTCCCAACTCTCAGAAATTATTGAAGTAGATGGTCCTTGAGGTGATATAGATAGACTCGTCATTTGTCTTTGTACTTTTCCATGAATGATCTCGGGATCAGCATTGGTATCTAACATATATTCTTCCATTTATGTTTCCTTCTAGACTGTTTCATGTAGATTATTTATTTGTGAAGCTCTAATTGCATAATTCACATTTTAATGCATGGAATTCTTATAACTTATTAATATGACAGGATCATTTAGGTGTTGGGATTCTGGGATTTGATTCAAAGTTTTAAAGAATTGCAAATTGAAATCCTTGATATTTTCTCCTTTTTTGAGGTGGATTTGGGTAAACTGAGTAAGCAAAGTATGATATGCAATAGGAGGTGCATACATAGTCATGAACATGCTTTCTAAATCATCAAATGAGATAATTGATTGAGGTGGGAGAGAAAGATATCATTCATAAGTTGGACCTATCAAGGTTTTCAAAAAAACTCTGACCATCACATCATCATGTTCAATCAAATGAATATCACAGACACCTAGAAATTGATCCATATATATTTTTGGATCCATCATCCCATCACCTGAAAAGATATGTAAAATTCCTTGAGGAAGGGTTGAAAATGTGTGTTTCTCTCCACGTAAATTAAGTGGGTTGTACCTGGCCCTTCTTCTTGGAAATATTTGTCCTCCATTTCGTTCTCTATCATTGGGAACTTCATTTCTTTCTTCTCAATCACCCATGATTAATATCTCACTTGTATCTGATTTTGAAATTTGTCCAACTTCATGAATTAAAATTTTCTTACGTATACTTCTCATTAATGGACCTTTATAAGATTCCATATTCTCGAAGATTTATTGCAATCTTCTTTGTCCCTGAGCACTTACTATTTCTTCTTCACAAGCAAGAGTTTCCCAGGACCTTTGAAGGTCTTCTCAATTTGTTGTTGTTGTTGTTATCACCAAATCATACAATTGATCCAAAATACTTTCTTAGTTTATGAGTCCCACTTGTAATTAAGGTTGATTCAGTTCTGGTTGAGTCATTGAATGTTTGATCTATGAAACAAACCTTTTATTATCCCTAGTATGGTCGCAAAAAATGTTGATTTTTAAGATTGTTTAAGATTTCAACAACAACATGAGGATAAATCCCCTTACGTTTTTAAAGAGGTGGTGCTCCTCTACACTTATATTATGAAAATACAATTTTAACAAAAGAGTATAATAACAAAAAATGAAAATTGCATGAGAAAGGGACTCAGAACTTATTCAAGGAATAAATACAATTTCTTACAATAATATACAAAGATAAAAGAAATAACATATAAGATTATCATGTTTATCACATCCATCACAGTATAGGCAAGATTTCTCATATCATAAGACAAAAAAGACATAAGGCCACAATGTAGAGAACTTTAGATGAGTTTTGCATTTAAAACTAAAAAAATATTATGATAAGCACAATCCAAAAATCAAATACTCAAAAATTGCAAAGTCTAAGAAATCATTAAAGTTATGCCCTGAAATAGTTTTGAATCTGACTCCTCTCATCAAGGACAAAGGGATGGAGATGGAATCCGACTCCTCTCATCCAAAACTGGCTCAAACTTGGGAACCTCGAAAATGAACTCCTCAAGCTTCAACATCCCCCAGGTATGTGATTAGTTCAGTTAGAGTTGGTGCACAAACCCAATATATGAGGGACCATGCCCTCATTGGAAATTTTTTAGGATTATGTCCCTCTGAAAGGGATCTCATTAAATGGATCAATACTTGGTGGAAGCCCAAAGGGCACTATGACTTTCAACTAGGTTCCAAAGGATTCTTCACTACTATCTTCCATAACTTAGAATATAAGGACAAAATATTTGAAAATCAATTGTATTTATACATCTTAGCAGGTTTATACCTCGGATTCTAGACAGAATGCTTCAACCCAGAGTAAGAGGACTTCACTTGTGCTCTAGTCTAGATTAGATTATACTCCCTCCTCTAGGAATTCTAGCTCAATAAAATTCTTGAACATCTCTAAGACTTTTCCCAGAACAATAACTCTAGAATACCAAGATGTTGAATGGGAGAAAACAATAGATTATGAACACATTACTTTTTGATGTCGTAAATTCCATGAGCATAGAAATCTCTTCTGAGATTGCCCCCTAAATGCTCCTCTTAACCACACTTCTCCCTCTCAATATAAATAAAAATATGGCTTTACCTCGGTTCAAGGATGAAATCATCAGACTCAGAAGAAACCTCCCCCCCATTCATTCCACCGCACCTCAACTAGAAACTCTTTAGATATTCTCAATACCCTGCCGAAAGAAACCCTTCAAAATGACGCTCATCCCAGTGAAAATAGAGCCAATAAAAAAGCAAAAGAAAAATAAATCTTGGATCCTATCCTTGAACATATCCACCCCACCCACCTACAACCCCATTGGTAGAATATCTAGCTTTGGAGGAAGGAGGAAAAATGGAAATAGAATGGGATGAACAGGAGCTAACCGAGATTGACCTGGTAATATTAGAGGAGAAATATCGTAAGAAGTAATTACAATCTACCCCCCTAGAATAACTTAGAAACGTTCACAAGGTTTACCTAAGCTCTATGGATGGAGTGACTTCCCAATCTGGTAATGGGCTAGGAATTCTTCCATACATGCACAATGATCCACACAAACAAACAGAAGAAGTTTGCGAAAGAGGAAGAAAATCAACCCAAAAATTGATACAAGGGATTAGCAACTACATGGTTAACTTTGGCCAAATTCAAAAGCTAACTGATAGCTTCTTTTCCCCCCCAAATACTCACTCCTCATGAATATCATCTCATGGAATATTAGGGGACTCAATGGAAGGACCAAGCAAAGGATCCTTTGAAACAACATCATGATAGAGAATCCTAACATATTATTGTTACAAGAGATGAAATGTGAAAAAATGGTTGTTGAGAACCTTCTCTACAAATGTTGGAAGAAGAGAAAATTCATGTTTAACTATTCTAGAGGGGTCATGGGGGGCTTAGCCATCCTATGGAACCCAACCATCGTCATTATAGAATACTTTTACTCCACTAATTGGACACTCTCAGCATCCTATGGACTCATCAGATAAAACAAGATAGGGTTGTTGGCCAATGTTTATGGGTTGTAGCACCTCCAGGAGAAGGGGATATTTTTAGAAAGCCTCACTTGCCTTGGTCTTCTGGAAGGAAACAGAAAAATGGATCCTGGGGGGAAACTTCAACCTCGTCAAATCTTTGGAGGAAAAGAGGGGTGGTAACAGGCACTTAGACAAAGAGAGTGAATCCTTTCAAGACACGATTGCTTCTCTCCACTTGGTTGATCTAGATTTTCGAGAAGGAATCTACACCTGGTCCAATCGAAGATCTGGCTCCCACCAAATATCTTGCAAACTTGATTGCTTCCTCATCTCTGAGTTTCTCATGCTAGAAGGACTCTTAATGGAAGCCAACATCTTACCAGCCTCTGGATCTAACCATTGGCCTATCCAACTTTGTCTAAACACTACAGGGTCTCCCCAAACTAATCCTTTTATATTTGAAATTTTTTGGTTAACACACCGAGTTTCCAAGAGAATTCCCCCACATGGTGGAAAAATGCAGAGGTCTCTCACGACACTCTCATGTACATATTCCAACAAAAATTGAAAAAATTCAAACAACATCTCAGAGTTTGGAACAAAACGGTTTTGGAAACATTTTTTAGGCACAAAGGGAACTAGAGTAGAGAATGAGAGAAACACAAAAATAAATCATATTAAATGACTACTCTAAACGACTCCAAACTGAAGAAAACTCTGTCAGAAAATAGCTAGAGGAACCATACACACAAGAAGAAACACTTTGGCATCAAAATTCTAGGGTGAAATGGCTTCAGGAGGGTGAGAAAAATATAAAAAATTTCCACCACTCAATGATATAGCGATGTCATATTAATAGAAACACCAGGTTGGAGAATGATCAAGGACAATCTATCATGGATCATGAAGGCATAGAGAAGGAACTGGTCAACTACTAAAATAATCTACTTATTGAGCCTTATCCAGACCGCTCTACAGACATAGATAAAATCATCAGGAACATTTAAGCCATCATCAACAAAGATCAAAATACAGCTCTCCTTTGGTTGATCTCTATTGAGGAAGTGGACCAAGCAATGAAGGAGATGCAGGTTGGGAAAGCTCCAGGCCCAGACGGTTTCACCACATACTTTTTTCATCAATGTTGGTTGATGGTTTGAGAAGAAGTTTTTCAATTAGTAGAAGACTCACACTACTCCCATGAATTCCTCCCAGTACTCAACGCCACTTTCCTAACTCTCATCCCAAAAGAAGAGTGTGTCTCTCATCCCAATAAATTCAAACACATCGCCCTCTGCAACGTCATCTATAATCCCATCACCAAGATAATAGCACTCTGACTCAAACCAATTCTTCCTTTTATCATTTCAAAGGAGTAATCTGGATATGTTGAAGGAAGACAGATTTTAGATAGTGTTATTCTTGCTCATGGGAAATACACTCTCTCAAATATTCTTGTACGCCTGGGATGCTTATTAAACTAGACTTCTAAAAATCCTTTGATACCATAAGCTGGAAATATATGAAAAATATCCTTATCACTTTTGGTTTCAACATAGACTGGGTTAATTTGATTCTTAAGCTCACCTCTATAAAAAAAAATTCCATCCTTATAAATAGAGCTTTGTTTAAAACCTTTACCCCCTTCAGAGGTATTCAACAAGGAGATCCCCTTTCTCCCTTCATTTTTGTCATCATGGTTGAGGGCCTTAGTCGTTACATTGAAGCTCATATTGATAATGGAACTCTCCAGGGTCTCAAATTGTCTGGCATTCATCCACTTGTCTCCCACAACCAATTCGTAGATGATACTATGATTATGGGCTCTCCTACTGCTAGGGAATCCAATATTATTCATAAAATCATCAATGACTTTAGTGTTGCCTCCAACATCTCCATCAACTCAGGAAAGTCACAAATTTTCTTCTTTAATACTCATTCTTGGTTACCCTCAAAGTTCCCTTCCGTCAAAATATTTAGGTGTCCCTCTTATTGATAATTCTATATGAAATAGCTCTTGGGAGCCCCTTATCAACTCCTTGAATCATCGACTCAACTCTTAAACTTTCAGATCTCTTAATTTAGCAAGTCACCTTACCCTTCTAAAATCAGTTCTTCAAGCCATCCCTATCTACCTTTTATTCACTTTCGCGGCTCCAAGATCTATTCTCAAAACCATTTGCTCCATCCAAATAAAATTTCTCTCGCAAGGCACTCAAGAAACGAGAAAATGGGGTCTTGTAAAATGGGAGAATCTATGCAAACCTAAATTCTCAAGTGGCCTTGACATACGGGATCCTTGCACTCTAAATGATTTTATGGGATCCAAGGTCTGGTGGAGGTGCTTGACACATCCAACAGATCTTTGGGCTAGACTATGGTGGCACGAATACGCTCCAGGGATTGAAGAAAACAGGTTTATTCGACTCAACAATCCGCATCATGGTTCCTTAATCTAGAATTTTGTTTGGATTAATCACACTCTTGTACAGGAACATGATTTCTGGGAGGTAATAAATGGTCAGAGTTCACTATTATGGACTGATTCATGGTAGTAATTTTCCCCTTTTCAATCCAAAGACAACATGCAAAAAATCCTCCAATACCTGCAACACAGAGCACCCCCAATGATACCAAATTTTTGGAAGGAGAACTCCTCTCATCCATTTTGTAGAGAGTGGAAAGTTAGTCATTAGGACTTGGGTTTTCCACCTGATTGTAACTTAACCCCTTGGAAAGAGGAGGTGGAAACACAGAATATCCACATCCATCCTGATCTCGATATTCTATGTTGGGGTCACACTGCCGAGGGAGTTTTTTCTATCAAATAAGCTTATGAAATTAAATCCCAACATCACCTTCTGGAAAAAGAGGAGATCTGGACCAAAATTTGGAAAGCCAACCGTTGGCCCACGTTGATTACTTTCCTCTAGTTGTTGGTCCAAAATCGAATTCTCACATGGGATAATATTTTAAAAAGAGGCTTCACAGGTCTCTCCATATGTCTGCTTTGTCATAATCAAGAGGAAACAATAGAACATCTATTAAATCAATGTTCTTTCAGCTCACAAATCTAGGACCAGGTGGCACAATCCATGTGCACTTCTGATCAAAATTCAATTAGTGTCACAACAACCATCGAAAGGTGGAAAAATCAAGCCTTCAAGAACCCACTCCTTAACAGCATATGCCAATTACTCTTTGGGTTTGTAGTATGGAAGCTATGGAAAGAGAGAAACAAAAGGATATTTCAATCAACTCTTCACTATGAATCCCAAGTCTGGTCCAAAATTCGTGAAAACATCCAAGAAACAGTCTCAATCCAATCCTGGACTTCTGAATACATCAACTGTGAATTGAATGAAAAGGTGATCCTCCTGAGTTGGAACATAATTCCTAACTCTATCCCTACCTCCATCCCAATCTTCCCCCCCTCCTCTGCAAATATTCCTACCTCTTGGAGCTGACCCATTGAAGGTTTTATGAAACTCAACTTTGACAGTGCTTCTAAAGGAAACCCAAACCCTGTGGCATATGGGGTGGTTTTCAGGAATGATCATGAAACTATTCTTCTTATCCTTGATGGAATTCTAGCAAATGACACAAATAATGTTTCCGAGTTATGGGATCTTATTCAAGTTCTTCAAACAACTACCCATCTCGGATTTCATAAACTAATAGTAGAGGGGGATTCTCAAATCATTATGGCTTTGTTTACAAAACTCCTAAATGGCTCAGAGCCTGCCAGAATTTTCCCTAGATGGAGACTCCTAATCAATCTTGAGCTTCTTAAATCCATAATTCTTCCCAATTATGTTATGATTCCTTCCCATGTATGTAGGGAGGCAAATTGAGTGGTTGATAAGTTGGCAAAGGCAAGGGTTGAGCTTCAGGATCGTGACCTCATCTGCAACGCTTCCCACATCCCTGGTCAACCATTATTTGTGGAATGATCTAAATTAGCACAGCAGGAGAACTCTGCCCCAGATGGGGTGACACAACGATAGATTTCCATTGAACTCGCTGGTAATGTCGAGACCTCCCCTACCCTCCTCGAGGTCGATGATTTCCAGCGTGCATTTAATCCTGACCTGACTACTCCTATGACTTTTATTCCATCTAGAGATAGCTATGGTTCTCTTCCATGTGAAGGGGATGGGTTAAATGATAAACTAGTACAACATTCTAATGACTGACATCTAGATTATGATGGTTCCACAGGTATCTATTTCCCCAAATTGTTTTCATTCTTCTTTATCCTAGCTTCCATTTCCATCTTTTTCCACTTCTGGTCTTTCTTCCTCGCTTTGAGTTTTCCTCCTTTCCCTCTCAGAATTATTATTTATATACCTCAGGTTGTTTTCATGCCTCGGGAACAAGGCGAACCAAGACGCGTTGGTGGTATTCGTTCTGTTCTCCGTGGTCATAGCCACAGTGATTATCGCTTGCTTGGTTCTAATTGTGATTGCTCTTTACATTCTATAATGGATCGTGGAACCCTTCTCCTTGTCACTGCTGCAAAAGATACCAAACCTACCCTCTCTCCTCCTTCATCCTTCAGCCCAACTCTCCTCATTCCCAACCCTGGCAATGCCTCTAGCTCCCAAATTCCACCACCGTCCCCTCCTGAATTCTTGATTTTTCAGCGCAACCTCATTTTGGCATTATGCTAAGACAATGATGAAAAAGAGTTTAGGTAATAATTGATGGAGAAAAAGTTGGATTGGATATTGGACTCGGGCTCTGAAGATCCACAACAGAGACGCAATGAAGAGTATTACTTCAAGTTGTTATGGTTCTAAAATGGCTAGATTCATCCAGGCATGCTTTTCCTAGTAGTTATCTTAGTAAATAAATTCTCATGGCTTGTTTTGGTTTGGTCCTCCTAGTTTCAATATGGATAGTAATATCATAGAGTCATCTCTTTTGGTATGTTCATAGACTAAGGCCTATTTATTTCAGTTTAATAGTGTCTCTCCCTAGTTGTTATGGTACAGTTTTTTGGAACTTTAACACTTTTTTTTGTAAATAAAAAGTGATATTACCATACTAAACCTTTGTCATTGTACAAAACTTATCAGTTTCACAAACTTGCCACATGTTTCGCCAAACTAGTGGAAACCGAAACAGGTGGCATCCTTTTATACTTGTAGCCAAAAGTAGAAGTCGCCACTTGCTCCGCCATATAGTTGGAAACCATAGCAAGTGGCAGCAGCGAGTTATGACAGTGATATCTAGACATGCATCCAAAAACTAATTATTCAAACTGAACAGAAATCCTAAGCAAGAAGACAAGAAAAAAATGCCATTGCCTTGCAAATGGAGTGCAGAGGGATGAGAAACTTTAAACATTAGAAGGGTTGTTTGAACACTGGAACCTTCCATCTGAAGAGCCACTATGAGGAGTGTCATCATGAGGAGTGAATGAAAAAGGTTGTGCATAGGTCGGGCATCTCTGTTTGACCGATGTGTTCGAGAAGGCATCGAATAGCATGTCAATTATGCTACTGAGGAGTGTGTGTCAGTGGATTTGTTCCATCATGTATCTCCTCATCTCGAAGATGAGCTCCAAGTGATCTGGAGTAAGAAATTTGGGTGAGCTCTAGTCTCATCCAATGTCTGAGGTGGGAAAAGGAGGCTCAGCTAGGCGGTCCATCCAGGGGATTTCCTCTTGGACAATGCAAGTAGCCCCCTCCATTGTTACCTCTGTATCTATTGTTGTAAGGCTGGTGCTAGGTCTATCCTGGGGGTTCGGGACCATGTAGAGGAGGGAGTCTGGTGGAACCTGAATTGGTTCCTCTAGTATTTCCTCCTCCACATGGGCCATTGGAGGCATCTTTGGCTCCTTAGTTCTGTTATCACATGAAGTTGTGAAGGGTTGTATGCGTTTGTTGTTAATACCTAAGTTTGTACCCTTGCCTCATCTCTCTCTCTCTCTCTTCTGCACCACCAAGTCCTAGGATATTTCCCTCTGACTGATAAAATTGTTTTCCCCCTTTGTTGACGACCTAGTTTCCCTTGGTGTCTTGCTTGACCAAGTCCCCGCCCGAAGATTTTCTGTTTTCCTTGAAGAAGGATGAGCACTCATCATCGTTTTGTCTCGAATTACTAGTCATTTTGTTGCCTAATCCCACAACAAGTCATCCAAGTCTTTGTTTACACAGGAAGCAGCCATGAGCACAAATCACAACACTCAAAGTGGTCTATTGCGGGCTCGAAGTAAGCAAACATGCAGGTTCAGTTTTCAACAACGGAGATCCCCTGTGAAGTTCGGATTAGCGACCCTCGGACAATCAGAATTATAAATTTCTGTGAGGTTTAGTGCCAGACAGAAGCCCCAAAATTATAAATCAAGCATCACGTTTCCTTCTCCAGTAGATGAGCACGATTTACTTTGAAGTTTAGGTTTCGGGTGTTTTGGCACTTCTCCTCTCGATTTTCTCCGAAATGCTTTTCCCGAAATGCACAAATCTTTGTTGCGTGTCTAGGCCATCAATGACTAGGGTTTCATCTTCGTATCTCTTTGGTGCTCCAGAAAACTCTCGGTCAACAGCTCCTCCGTCCCCTCGCTCATGCGTACGCGAATCTCTACCGCATGTTCGTCTCCAACGGGCGGTCATGATTTGTTTCACCATTTCAGGTTTTGGGAGTTTTGGCTCTTCTCTTTTTTGTTTCCTCTGGAACACATTCCCATGGACTGCATGGACCTCTACCGTGTGTCCTCCCAGATCCAGTAGCTTAGATCTGCTCCGGACTCCGGAGCTTCGGCGTTCTTGCTCCTTCCTTGTTTGCAAATTCTCGAATTGTTTCTACTGTGCGTTTCAGTTCTTTCGCCACCTATCCATCTGGCACTAACACATGGCACTCAGTCCAAGCACCTTTGGGCAAATCATCTGCTTGTTTCCAAGTGACTTGTGTCACCCTCCTTTCCATGACACATCATCACAGTGATGTCAAGTCACCACGTCAGCTTTGAGAAGTCGTTCTTCGGGAAATATTCTTGTTCAGCATCAAAGCTTGCTAGCACCAAAATTAGCGCCTCCCCCAAGCATAATTAAAGAGTTTCTAAAGTTGGCAAGTGGTTAAACTTTAGCGGGGGCGCTAAATTAGCAAAGGTGCCCAGATCGCAGACCGCGACTAGATCACTGGCCACGCTTCATTGCGGGGACACTACTTACTCGAGCGTTAAAATCCTTGAGTGGTCCCGCAATCGAAACTGTGGTATAACGAAAGAGCTATGTGGTGAAAGGTGGTGAATTGTGGGCTCAAAAGTGGTGTGGGTCCAAAACACCTTTGACAGCCCCGCTATCACGTGCTTATAAAATGTCAAATATAAGAGCAGCATGTGGCCACCCCCTAGGCATTGAGCCTAATTGTGATCCTGAAAAAAAAATGCAGTTAATGAAGAAGGATTGGTGATTGAAACCTTGACTCACTCCTTAAATACAAGGAATGAAGGGCCTGGACGTGGAGACAAAACTGTCAGCCCGAGGTACCACGATGGATGGTTTTTTCCTGCAGACCCATGTTGATCTGAGCTTGCATCTGACACAAGGATACATGCACAGTCTGACAGAAGGATGCACAGACGTAAATCTTTGAATGGGATGGCAAAGTCACACTCCTGGCAATTGTGAACTGATCCAATTATAAATAGATCAATTCAAGATTTTTTTAAGGTCGTCAACTGGTTGAGAAGAGCTCTCTATTTTGTAATATTTTGATTAACATAATTGTTCTTTGGTTTTGTATGAGATCTGAGACTTTCGCATTAATAGAAGTCAGCTTCTTTCATCATCTTGTTTAAATAGTTGTTGAAACACTCGTGCATGGAGGATCGAGACGAGGGTTGTAGTTGTATTGTAATGTAGGATTGATTATAATGTTGTTGTGACATGTTTCAGTAATTTCCTTGTTGCCTTTTTCCCTCTTATGCTGAAATGCTTGTGCATGGAGGATCCAGACGAGTTGTTGTACTTGCATGGTAATGGAAGTTTGATTATTATGCAGCTGTGATATATTTCAGTGTCTGAAACTTAAGTTCAAGAGTGCTCTTGTGCCTGATGTGTTCTTCACCAATATGCTTGAAAGTCGGATGCCCATGGTAGACTTGTCCACCTTTCTCACTAAGTCTTCCACCTTTAACCTTAAACCACTGGCTAAAGTTAATGAGGACCTCATTTCCCTATGCATTGCTTGTCCATTTTCTATGTTAAAAAATTCTTGTACTAATTTTTGTCCATTCGACCTCCATTCATAAACCTACCTCCACAAACATTTTGATGGGTATTGGGCTTATCCTCTTGAAATCTAAGGGTGACTCACAGTGCTAACAAGTTCTATGAATCAAAGTTGTCAAGGAGGCTCCCTCTAATTCGTGAAGGCATCTTTGCCTTGCGACGTAACAGTACCAAGAGGGTCCCCTCTTGGGTTTCTCTCGCTCACACAGCATAACAAAACCAGGAGGCCGGAGAAAACTAAGGATGAGGGCGCATAGAGCCAGATAGCTAAGCAAAGCAGAGATTCGATGCAGCAAAGAAACAAAATGAAACAAGCCATGGCCAACCTGGAGTAATATCCGAGAAGTTGATATGACCACGTAGCCTCCTCTTGTACCTGTCACCATCCCTCTAGCATGGCTCATTGAGGGAACAATTAAACCTATGTGAGGGAGATGTCCCTCCATCCTCTCAGTGCGTTTAAGTCTGTCCTCCATCCAAGAATGAGGCTTTGGGTGGCGACCGACCATATTAACAGTTTGGATTGCATGGGGGCTGTGTGGCATCCCCTAAGCTACATGGCACCCCATCCGGAGTTGGAACTTTAACACTTGGTGGTGGGGCTGGTTTCCTTTATTGATGGCCTCAGCACCAGTGTCACTAATACATTATGTAACTTCTATTTTTGAATGGTAATGCCAAATGCTAGCTTATATATATATATATATATATATATATATANAGAGAGAGAGAGAGAGAGAGAGAGAGAGAGATAGATATAATGGTAATGGTAAGCTAGCATTTGGCATTACCATTACCATTATATATATATATAAGATTGAGATGATGAATAGAATAAAATCACATACTTGAAATTTCTCCTCTACAAATTTGTATGTAAATTTGGCTCTTCAAAAATATCTATCCACTCCAAAGACTTTGCTTGTAAATCTCTCTTGCACAAATCTACCCTGTAAATTTTGGAAAAAGAATGAAATAATGATTAGTATTTTCATTTATAAACACATACATTTTGAAAATATCAAATTCTCGCTCATTTTTTCGTTGTATATTTTGGCGCATTGATTCAGTTTGGTAATTTATTTATTTTTACCCTTTAATGGTGTGCCTGATTGTAATATGCACTATTGTGTTTGTTATATGAGCGTCAGTGCGCTTTGTTATTAAGGAAGCACCGATGCGCTTTGTTATTGGGGGAGAATTGGTGCGCTTTGTTATTGGGGGAGTATCGATGTGCTTTTTTATTAGGGAGAGCACCAGTGCGCTTTATTATTGGGGGAGCACTGGTGTTGTTGATAGGAACATTCTCATCGATGCGTTATTCCTATACAGTGTGCACCGCAAATTGCGGACGGCTTTTTTTAAAACAAAATTGAAAACGACAGGGTTTTGGATCCAATGCAATGAGTGATCCCATTGCAAC
>JASDQU010371923.1:27018-47095 GCA_032191745.1 Picea mariana | reverse complement strand
TGGATTAGTCCAAAACCCTAATTCCTTAACCAGAAATAGAAAACCATTGGCAAAAAACCATGTGCCGAAAACCACCTAATATCATGTGGTCCCGAAAATATGTCGTCCCGGAAATATGTCGGCCCGGCGATAATATGTCGGCCCGAAACCGGTGAAAATATGTCGGCCCAAAAAAAAATTCCGGGGGCGCTGCCCCCGAACCCCCGCGCGGGGGGCTCCACCCCCTCTTACCCCCCTGCGCACTCGGCGCAGGCGCTCAAACACTACTACTCGTGCAAAGAATATAACACATACCCAACAAAGAGAAACAACTAGGGGCTTCCAATATTAAATGTAACTGTGAAACCCTTTTGATTTTTTTATAATGCAATGAAATTTGTTTGAATCAATCAGGGAAAAGATTGAAATGATGAATAGAATAAAATTACATACCTGAAATATCTCCTCTGCAAATTTGTATGTAAATTTGGCTCTTCAAAAAAATCTACCCACTCCAAAGACTTTGCTTGTAAATCTCTCTTGCACAAATCTCTCCTCTAAATTTTGGCAAAAGAATGAAATTAGGATTAGGATTTTCACTTATAAACACATACATTTTGAAAATATAAAATTCCCGCTCATTTGTTCGCTATATATTTCGGTGCATTGATTCGGTTTGGTATTTTTTTTACCTTTTAACAATGCGCCCGATAGTAAGATGCACCGACGTGTTTGTTATATAAACATTGATGCACTTTATTATTGGGGGAGCACTAGTGTGCTTTTTTATTGGGGAGAGCATCAATGTGCTTTGTTATTGGGGGAGCACTAGTGCACTTTGTTATTGAGGGAGCACCGATGCGCTTTATTATTGGGGAGCACCGATAATATTTTAGTATTTTATATTAATAGTGGTTATCAGTGTGTTTTATTTGTTAAGCACTAGGGTGTTATTTTTTGGAGCACCAATGCACTTTGTTATTGGGGGTGAACTTTTTTTTTGGAAGCATGGATGCATTTTTTATTTTTTTTTTTGTTAATTTGTGCAGGACCTGCGATTAACCTGTGGCTTGAGAAACCGCGACTCAGGGGCATCTAAGCCGTCAAAATCACCCGGGGATCGCACCCGGCCTGAGCCACACCAACCCTTAACATGGTTGGATTTTTTGTCCCCGCAGGTTTTGAACCGGTGACTTTAACATCACGGAGTGGCTTAACAACACACTCCGTCACCGACTGTCCTACACCTCGGGCACGCATGGATGCATTTTTTTATTAGGGGAGCACTGGTGCACTTTTTTATTAGGGAGCATCGACAATATTTTAGTATTTTATCTTAAGAGCGGTTATCAGTGCACTTTATTTGTTAAGCACTTGGGAATTATGTTTTGTAAGAGCACCGGTGTGCATGGTCAACGTAGTGAACTACTTCACATGGTTCACTTAGGTGCATTAGTGTTAAAACCTATACAAAAACCTTTGCCCACCCGCCTTTGTTAAACACCTCCACTATAAACGTATAATAGATAAATTTTTCGAGGGGGTTCCATAAAAATCTCTGGTAGAAGGTGTTCTCCTTGTAGTGACATGTAATGCATAGACATTTCATGGTGTCTCGGTGTGTGTTTTCCAATATCCCTACAAGCACCTAAGAAACTAACAACTACCTAAAATTGTCATTATCTTGTAATAGGCATTTGGGCTACGAACCTTATGTGTCACTATCATAATAATAGAACATGTGAGCATTTGATTTTTTATTTTTTTATTTTTAACTCATATCTTTGGATTTAATAGACTGAGCTAAAAACTCTATGCTACCTACCTAGTGATCAATAAAAAAATTCATAATAATATAAATCTTTAGAAAAAAATTACAAGATAATTATTTGTGTGCTTTTGATGTTTTAGAATGGTGTCAGAGTTACCACATATTAATTATGTATATTTGATATTGCATGTGTTTTGGGCATGTAGTTATCAATGATTAATATCTATAACTATGGAAGAGACTAGATGTTATGCAACTTTTCCTTATTATTTTTATATCCATTGGATTGATATTAATATTTATACCTATCGAAGGAAGGGACTAGATGTTATGCAATTTTTCCTTATTATTTTTATAGTTATTGGATTCAAAATTCAAAAGTCTATAACCCTTAAAAATATTGAGAGGAATTATTTAATAATGTTTTGAATTTATTAGTCCCTGTCGTAGGCATGGAGGGACTATAGCAATCGATAAATTGTTGACTTCATATTAGTTTGTCCTTTGACCACAAATATTTCCATATTAATTATTGTTGGAACCAGGGAACTGAAAACATCGATTTTTATATAAAAAAAAAAAAGTACCATATTTGTCATGATCTGATTGGACAAGGGATTTGAGGTCTTATTGCCGGCTTCCCTATTCCCAATGTTATATATGTTGGCATATCCAAAGTATTTGATCGTATATGGTCTTTTTGAATCATATATTTTCTTACGCATTCGTCGAAGGTGGATTAATGCTAGCATTAATTCGAATGTTTGGTTTAGCATTTTATGCTAGTTAAATTTATGGCAGTGTTTGATATGGTGGCATATCGAAAGTTTGGCCTTCCAATACATTTTCTGGTGTTCGAACTATTGTCACTAAAAATTTAATATTTTTTTGAGGATACGTCAAAGACCTGCCACATTGAATTTTTTTCTTAAATGTATACAGATCATTTCTAACAGACTTAAATGTTTACCTAACAGGCTTGGTAATGTTGAATGGTTACTTAATAGGCTTGTTACAAGACATTTTCTTCCATTTTTTAAATTTATATGCTCCAGCGGCATTGCTGGTTCACTGGTCCATGCTTGTTTTTTGCATGGAACTGATTTGTTATTTGCATGTTCTTGTTGTTCTTGCATGCCTGTTCGTGTTGTTGCAGTTTGCACGTTTCGGTTTCTACAATCGCGATTGGAACAACATTGTTCCTGGGGGAGTAGTTGTTTCTTTCTTCTTTCTTTGTTGTATGATGTTTATTGTTGCTTGATTTGACTTTGCAAGGTTCCGGTCCTGCGCCTGCATTTGGGCCTTATTTGCAGGGTTTTGTTCCTATGCCTGCACTTGGGTTCTTATTTGCTACGTGTTCTTGTTTTCCCAGGGTTTGCAATGTTGGGATGTTGCATCTGCAGTTGGATCTTTGGTTACATTTTTTTGTATTGGAGTTTGCATAGAATACTATTAAGATAAAATAACAGACTAAAAAAATTGAGGCGATGTAAATTGCATCTCTTACACATTGAAGCAGAGTTTGTCGGCCTCAAAGTATATTTCATAGTTGTTGATGCTTTTCCCATGGATTCTGTGTTGCTATGGTTTCATAGTTGTGAGAGTGCATTTTTCTGTGTGGGAGATATAGATGTTCTCTCCCTTTTATTTTCCTCTTGTAAACTATGTTTCTGACTCTATAGTTTCTCGCGTTTCTGTGGTCATTCCGACCGACCGTCGTTCGGTTGCATACTTAGCCAGTTTTATGGATGTGGCTTTGCGAATAGTTTCTATTGAACTATGATAGGTCGTGTTCAGTGTATACATGAGCTTTCCCGAATTAGTTTTCTTTAAAAGAAGGGCTCCTGGACAGAAGAGAATGCAATTTATGAAATTATAGGTTTCCTGGACAACATAAGTTAATGATTGTGGGTTCTCGGGGTGGCGGGCTGAACATTGGGCTTTTGTTTTTCCATGCCCTACAAATAGCATGGAGATTTCCGCAAGGTCATGTTCAGCGTATACATTAGCATTCCCGAATTAGTTTTCTTTAAAAGAAGGGCTCCTAGACATAAGAGATTGAAATTTATGAAATTATAAGTTTCCTGGACAGCATAAATTAAACATAGGAGATATGTAATTTTATAAAGTAGATATATAAAGCATGCATAGAGCCATCATCCCATACTTAGCCAATTTTTTCATTGCGGGTTCTCAGGATAGTCGGCTGAAAGTTGACAATCGGAGAGTTCCGCGATATACAAATTGACAATCGGACTTGCGTACTATTTGAATTTTAAGGGCCTCGTGTCCAAAAAAATTAGCATTCTCGAAATAGTTTAGTTTACGTACGTTTTACATACGCTGGTGGACAAAATCACAAAAAAAAAATAGTAAGCATTTTTTGGATCGCGGGTTCTCGGGGTAGCGGGCTCTAAATTTGGCTTCTATTGTTCTGTGTCCTACAAATAGCACAGAGAGTTTCGCGATATACAAATTGACAATCGGACTTGCAGACTATTTGAATTTCAAGGGCTCATGTCCAAAAAAATTAGCATTCTCGAATTACTTTTCTTTACGTATGATTTACATACACTCATGGAGAAAAAGACAGAAAAATAGTAGTATCCTTTGTTACATAGGGATTAATCCCCGCTACCTTCACCGCTTCCCAATACACATTAAATATGCTTTCAAAAGCCAGAACCGAATAGACAGGTTCGAAAAGATGGGATTTAATAACTGGAAAGCTCGAGTACATCTCCCATTAAAATGAATAGGCAGGCGAATATTATGGGATCTGGTAATTTCTTTTTGCTTGCATTTTGAATTTGCAAAAATAATTTATTTATTTTTTTATTTTATTTTTTTTGTGCAGTTTTAGTTTTCTTAAAAGATTCAGCATAGTTCACGAACGTGTCACCCATAGAGGCCTTGAGTTCATGTCCCTCTTTAATATCGTGCATATCTTAGATGTCATATTTGAGAATCATCTCGGATATGGGAATTTTAATACATGTTGCTAGTCACTATTCAGCGTACATATTCGAAAAGATTGGCATTAATAAGCGAAAATATTCAGAACATCTGTCATTAAAATGAATCAACACAAAATCTATGGAAGATCATCCAGCATTGCTTTTAAATACTTATTTCCATTTCTCTCTATCATCAAAGAGTTGCGCTTTAGGGTGCCTTCGTTCTAATGTTCCTGGTCATGGACATGTAAGACAACTTAGAGATGCGATTAAGGGGTAGATGAAAGAAGAGAGACCAGTTTTATGTGACGTGAGGTTTGAGTAAAAAAACCTATTTTCTACAAGAGAAACTCAAAGAGGACGAAAAAAAAAAACAAGTATGTTCTGGTTGGTGTTCTCGCTGTGTTCGATGCTTTGGTTGGTTGAAAAGGCTGCCTAGAGATTTGTTTGTTGAACTTCTTTGTTTTCTTGCTGGGAATTGTAATGGATTTTGAGGTCACGTGCAAAATAGTTCTTTGTTTAAGTATATAGCTTCTTCCAACAACATAGATTTTTTAAGTGTATCGAATTGTACAGATCCCGGAAGAATTTTTTTTCCTCGGGGGCAGCACATTTACATCCTCGGGGGCGGCGCATTTACAGTGGCTTGCAAAATGGCATGTCACATTCGTAAATGACACGAAATATTGCTCCATTTGCGAATGTAACCAGAGGCGGGTAACAGAAATTGTATGGGTGGATAAAATGACACATTATCACTGCAAAAGTTTCTATTTCAAAGTTTGATGAGCTACATGTGAGTCTAGTAACCGACTTGACAGAAAGCCATGTTCTTTGTCAAAGTTTGTTTGGTTTCCTCTGGATGTAGTTGCAGACTCCACATATTTGGTGTCACCTCTGAACATTCCATACCTTTTTGTGAGTTTCCATACCTCCACCGCTATGAGGAAAGATATATTATGATGCCATCTTCAACACTTGATACACTTACCAGACCTGTGCTGGTGCGTTCTGCAGCATTTGATGCACTTACCACACCTCTGCTGCCCAAAGAAGTTATGTACCTCAAAAGATTTTCATTTTGCATCTGGGTTGAACGTTTCTTCCAATCTATTGTAATAAAGCAAAGAAGTTCAACATACAAATCCTCAGGTAGGATTTTCAACCAAACAAATGATCAAATACAGGGAGAATACCAGTCACTACGTACTTGAATTTTTTTCCCCTGCCATAGCTGTTGTGACATAAAACAACTCTTTCCACTTTGAAATCAGCCTGAATCGCATTTCTAAGTTGTCTCGGATGTCAAGGGTCGAGAAAATTGGAAGGAAAGCACCTTAAACCCCAACTTTTCGATGGCAGAGGGAAATTAATACTTGACAAAGAATGGAATGTTGAATAAGCATCCATTGCAAGCATGGCATATCTAGAAGAGACAAGGTATTCAAAAAACTGGGATAGATGTAGTTGGCAGAACCGATAAGTACAAAACCCAAAATTGATATTCAACTCATTTTTTATGAATAAAGAGTTTGAACGTTGAGAAAACTGTCAAGAAGCTTCATCAATGTACATATTTCAGTATTTTCCAATTTCTGGTATTTGTTTTAATTGTATTTTGTACCTTATTCCCCTGTGTAGTTAAACATGAACAACAAGCTTTACTTTCTGTTGCCCACTACTTCAATCTAAATAAAGACTGGTATGTTCTTTCTTTACATTTTACATTTAAGAATATTTTTTCATAAGCGGCTCAACTGTTGACGTAATGTTCTTGTTCAGTATGTTGGATATATTGCAGCTTCTTCTATTTTGATAATATCTGTGCATATATACTAATATCAGTACTATCGGAATAAATACAAAAAACTTAGGCAATTATGTTTGGGTTTGCAGTATTAAACAACTATGTTCCCTGTTCCATCATATACATCTTGCAGCCAAAGAACTTCTATAGTCTGCAATTTATGCTTTAATTACTTAAGTCACACCAAATATTGATTGCATTTAATTTAATTTAGATATTGATGTTTATGGAGAGCTGGTGTTTGCTCATGTCATTGCAAGCAATACAAGATGAATAGATGATAAGGAGTTTATCTCATTGAGACCATAATGCAAATTCATGTTTCTTGTTGCACTACGTACATCTTGTAGTCAAAATTTTCATGCTTTTAACGAAATTTGTGAACCGAAGAGCATCTTGGAAATTGGGAGATCAGTTGCATTTGAAACAGAAACAATCCATTAATATATATTAGTATGAATGTTATTCAGTAAATATGAAAACTTTCTCCATTGATAGATACTAGTATGAATACTATTGAAATAGATATCAAACCTTTGTCTTGGCCAATACTTAGGCAGTTATCTGGGCACCAGGCCCCGAGTTCGTAGTACCCAGCACCTATGTCCCATGTTCTGTCATATACATCTAGCAGCCAAACAACTTCAGTGATTTGCAGTTAATGATTTTACTAGTGAGAACCCAGCAGGGGTTCGAAAACATTGCCATTAATAAACGGAAAAAAAAAAAGGTTTTTTCGACTGTCATATACTTATCTCTTTTCCCCTTTTGTTTTTCCCGTCCATTATGGCTTCCTAGTTTTATACTTAGTCATATTTCTATGATGGGTGGTTGCAAGGTTTGTGTGTTGGTATATCTTCATCTCCATCTGTATATTCACATGACAAATCCGACCGACCATTGTACCTTTCCATACCTAGGCAATTTTATGGTCACGGTTGTCGGATCGGTGCATACAAACTGGCCTTTTCTTCTTCCCGCTCGTTATTGCTTTCTGGATATATACTTAGTGCCCTTTATATGGTATCTGGTTCTAGAGTTGGCAAGCTGACATGTCTTCATCTCCATGTATATCCTCACACGACGGATCCGACCGACCGTTGTTCCTTTCCATAGCCAATTTTATGGTCGGCGCTTGCGAACCCAGCTGCTTATCGTTTCGGTATATACATCTTTCATTCAAAACATTTGTGATTTACAATTCGACCGCAGGTTCCTCGTATACATTAACTTCATTCAAAGTATCTGTTGCTTCTTTCCATCCCCAACAACTTCACGTCCTTCCTGATATACATCAACAATGCTCTTACTAGTGACAAGTGGACATAGTGGCACGAAAGATACTTCCGCGATCTACAATTTATGCCTTAACTGGTGAGAAATCAGTAGGGGTTCGAAAGCATTTTGATTAATAATCAAACACTAGATGTTCTTCGGCGAGATACTTTTCCCTTGTCTTCTTCTCGTGTATTATCTATTTCTAGTTATATACTTTGTCGCATTTCTATGATCGCAGGTTCCAACATTGGCGTGTTGACATATCTTCATCTCCATCTATATCCTCGCATGGAGAATTGGAGCGCCCACTGTTCCTTTTCATACTTAATGAATTTTATGCACGCGGTAGCCGAGTTGGTGCAATTCAACTCTGCTGCTTCTTGTTCCGTCGTCTACATCTACCACTCAAAATTTTCGTGATCTACAATTCCACTGCGAACTTCTCCATCCTTTTTCCCTTATTTTCTTCCCGTGTATTATGGGACTATAAAATATGGACATGACATTTTATAGAGCATGTACGTATTCTGCATTCCATACCTAGCGACATTTTGGATCGCGGGTTCTCGGGCGGGCGAGCTCAAAATTGGGCCTCCATTGTTTTGTGCCCTACAAATAGCACCCAGAATTCTGCGATATACAAATTGACAAGCGGATCTACGGACTGGCGGACTCAACATTGCACTTCTATTACTTTGTGTCCTCCAAACAACGCTCTCAGTTTCTCGATATAGAAATTGACACATGGAATGTAGGGATGGCGGGGAGGAGATTGCCATTGTTTACGGATGCTAATCCCTATGGAGTATCTAATAGTATCTAAAGTGACAACTGGACATAGAGGTATGAAACAGTTGGGATTGCACCATCCACAATATACAAATTCACTATCGGATTCTAACATTGTCCGCTCTTCCATGTTACAGATTACGCATTCAAATGTTGGGAGTGATACAATTAGAATGTCACGGCCTCACGTCTTCTGCAGACACCTTCGCAGCCTGTTTTGGATCCTCCTGTTGTCGGGTTCACGAAATGTGCAACCCCAGCATTGGCGGGTTGACATATCTTTATCTCCATCTATATAATCACACGACAAATCCGACCAATTGCTGTTGCTTTTCATACTTGGCCAATTTTATGTCCACGGTTGTCGAGTTGGCGCCAATTTCATCTCCATCTATATCCTCGCATGGCGAATTGGACCGCCCGCTATTACTTTTCATACTTAGTGAATTTTATGCCTGTCGTTGCCAAGTTGGCACAATTGAAATCTGTTCCTTTTTGTTCCATTATATACATCTTCCACTCAAAATTTGTGCAATCCCAACTGTTTCGTACCTCTGTGTCCAATTGTCACTACTAAGAGCTAATTTAGTATTCAAAATAATTTTTTAGATACTGTTAGATACTTCATAGGGATTAGCATCTGTAAACAATGGCAATCTCCATCCTGCCAGCCCTACATTTCGTGTGTCAATTTCTATATCACGAAACTGGGAGCGCTTTTTGGAGGCCACAGAACAATAGAAGTGCAATGTTGAGTCTGCTTGTCAATTTGTATATAGCGGAATTCTGGGTGCTATTTGTAGGGCATGGAACAATGGAGGCCCAATTTTGAGCCTGCCTGCCCGAGAACCCGCGATCCAAAATGTCACAATATACAAATTGACTACCAGATTTCGACATCGTCCGCTCTTCCATGTTACAGATTATGCATTCAAATGTTCGGAGCGATACAATTAGAATGTCGAGGCCTCGCGTCTTCTACAGACACCTTCACAGCCTGTTTTGGATCCTCCTGTGTCAGGTTCACGAAATGTGCAACCCCAGCGTTGGCGGGTTGACATATATTTATCTCCATCTATATAATCACATGATGAATCCGACCGACTGTTGTTGCTTTCCATACTTAGCCAATTTTATGTCCACGGTTGTCGAGTTAGCGCCAATTTCATCTCCATCTATATACTCGCATGGTGAATTGGACCGTTGGTTGTTCCTTTTCATACTTAGTGAATTTTATGCCCGCAGTTGTCGAGTTGGCACAATTGAACTCTGTTCCTTTTTGTTCTATTATATACATCTTCCACTCAAAATTTGTGCAATCCCAACTGTTTCGTACCTCTGTGTCCAGTTGTCACTACTAAGAGCTAATTTAGTATTCAAAATAATATTTTAGATACTGTTAGATACTTCATAGGGATTAGCATCTATAAACAATGGCAATCTCCACCCCGCCAGCCCTGCATTCTGTGTGTCAATTTCTATATCGTGAAACTGGGAACGTTATTTTGAGGACATGGAACAAAAGAAGTGTAATGTTGAGTCCGCCAGTCCGCAGGTCTGCTTGTCAATTTGTATATTGCAGAATTCTGGGTGCTATTTGTAGGGCACAGAACGATGGAGGCCCAATTTTGAGCCCGCCCGCCCGAGAACCCGCGATCCAAAATGTCGCTAGGTATGGAATCCAAAATCCATACATTCTCTATAAAATATCATGTCCATATTTTATAGTCCCATAATACACAGGAAGAAAATAAGGGAAAAAGGACGGAGAAGTTCGTAGTGGAATTGTAGATCACGGAAATTTTGAGTGGTACATGTAGATGATGGAACAAGAAGCAGAAGAGTTGAATTGCAACAACTCTGCAACCAAAAGCATAAAATTGACTAAGTATGAAAAGGAACAGCAGGCGGTCCAATTCGCCATGTGAGGATATAGATGGAGATGAAGCTATGCCAACACGCCAACTTTGGAACCCACGATCATAGAGATGCGACTAAGTATATAACTAGACTACCGAATGCAAATTGACTACCGGATTCCGACATCGTCCACTCTTCTGTGTTACAGATTATGCATTCAAATGTTCGGAGTGATACAATTAGAACATCGGGGCCTCACGTCTTTTGCAGACACCTTTGTAGCCTGTTTTGGATCCTCCTATTGTCGAGTTCACGAAATGTGCAACCCCAGCGTTGTCGGGTTGACATATCTTTATCTCCATCTATATAATCACACGACGAATCTGACCGGCCGTTGTTGCTTTCCATATTTGGCCAATTTTATGTCCACGGTTGTCGGGTTGGCGCCAATTTCATCTCTGTCTATATCCTCGCATGGCGAATTGGATTGCCCGTTGTTCCTTTTCATACTTAGTGAACTTTATGCTCGCGGTTGTCGAGTTGGCGCAATTGAACTATGTTCCTTTTTGTTCCATTATATACATCTTCCACTCAAAATTTATGTGATCTACAATTCCACTGTTAACTACTTCGTCCTTTTTCCCTTTTTTTCTTCCCGTGTATTATGGGACTATA
This sequence comes from Picea mariana, assembly GCA_032191745.1. NCBI lineage: Eukaryota > Viridiplantae > Streptophyta > Pinopsida > Pinales > Pinaceae > Picea > Picea mariana. Next base: position 35,979 of record JASDQU010371923.1, on the reverse strand, counting down.
AAGTATGGACATGATATCTTATAGAGCATGTACGGATTTCGCATTCCATACCTAGCGACATTTTGGATCGCGGGTTCTCGGGTGGGCGGGGCTCAAAATTGGGCCTCCATTGTTGTGTGTCTTACAAATAGCACCCAAAATTTCACTATATAGAAATTGACAAGCGGACCTGCGGACTGGCTGACTCAACATTGCACTTCTATTGTTCTGTGTCCTCCTAACAGCGCTTCTAGTTCCACGATATACAAATTGACACACGGAATGCAGAGCTGACGGGGTGGAGATTGTCATTGTTTACGGATGCTAATCCCTATGAAGTATCTAACAGTATCTAAAAAATTATTTTAAATACTAAATTAGCTCTTGGTAGTGACCACTAGACACAGAGGTATGAAACAGGTGGCATCGCACCCTACACAATATACAAATTGACTACAGGATTCTGACATCGTCTGCTCTTCACTCTACCACGGCTCACAAATGTTTCAAAGTATCTCTCGCTGCCTTCCATCCCCACGAACTTCATGTCCTTCCGGTTGTCCTACCATACGCTCTTCGTTGTTATGCGCATTGCAATCAAGAAGTTTTGATACATACAATTTGACCCTCATGCCCTCACCTTCAACGGTTGTACCTTGCAACCCTATTTTTAGTTGTTTTTTTCCCGTGCCCGTGACCTCCGTACTTTTTTACTATGAAATTAGAAACCTTTCATGCTAACAGCTGACCATGCAGGAACCATCAACATTGTCATTAATGGGTGAAACGCTAGAGGAGATCTCCCATTATTACGCATTAAACCAAGATGTGTGGAGAGTTATTTTGTTTTTTCCGATTGTTCATCTCGAACACGCGTCGTCATGTTGGGCGGCTCAAGAAATCTACAATGCTTAATCTGTGATTGCAATATCTGCCATGTTCACATTTTCTATGTATGCAATTACTAGTTTTTAATGTTAACAATGCATCATGCAATAGCCGTCCAAATTGTCATTAATCAATGAAAGTCTCGAGGACATCTCCCATTCACACGCTTTGGACCAAAATTTGCACAGGGTTATATTAACCCTTCCAACTTTTCATTTCATTCATCGTCTAGAGAAAACAAACGTTCTTGTAGACTTATGTCAGCAAGTCGACAACATTTTTTTGGAGATATAGTAAATATGTTCGCACACGAGGACCAAAACTTCTAGTGGTCCAGGGCATACTTTTACTATTCATCCCATTCCACCCAGAAAGAAGTAATTTGGACCTCTGGAATCGCTCGTGCAGGCTACGTCCATGAGGTTTTTGACTATAAGGAGGTGGTCTCTTGGTGCGCCGAAAAATATATTCCAGGCCAAAGAATTATTCCACTGCGCGACCATTCTCCTGTTTCTTTTTCACCTCAGGTCTTTCGCGAGATGTTAAAATTGTTGAAGCCAACATTGACGTTCAGAGGAAAAGACTGCAAGCAGTTTCTAGAAAAACATGATAACGAGATGGACATATTAACCGACTCCCTCGAAGACCCGACAACAGTTCAAGAAGATATCACAAGGTTGGAGGTAAGTTGCTTTAGAAATTCATTCCGGGAAATTGCTTGGTTGTTTACAAGAATAACGGGACAGGCATCCACGGCAAGCATTTCCCATATAATTATTTATATTTTGCATTTCAAAGTCAAGGAACAATACATTTTCAATTGGGGGAAGCTAATTTCCATTGAGCTCTGTTCCCAGTTGTCACGATTCAAAGAATCGAATAAATTTTATATGTCATCCTACTTCATTTTTGCAATCGTGCAATGTTGCCCATTTCCAAAACTTTCTCTTTCCAATAAAATAAACTCTAGATTCGACCCAGTAACATTCTAGTACAAGGCCCTGTGGAGGCATAAGGCCTCCCATTGTTTTTATGAAGTTTTTAATGGCTTTGTATCAGTTTTCAAAGATTTACTGTTAGGCAAGGATGCTCCGCGGATGTCTGGCCACGCAACCAAGTTTTTGAATAGGAAGGGCACACTTGAGAAAGAGGAAAATCACAGTGTCCTCATGGTGTTTGGCTCTAAGGATAATCCTACCTTCCTTCCATGCCACATCATAGACAATATGTTTGTTGCAGAAATAGTAAGGCAATACAGCCACTGGTTGCATTTTTTCCATGACGAAAAAAAAAACAGTTCATTCCTCTGCCCTGGAAAGTTGGAGACTTCGTGTGCAGAAAAATCAAAAAGATTGATGAGTTTGTCGCCCATTTCAAGAAATTGAACCTAACGTACGCTGAAAGGCTAAAAGGGTTCGACCCTAATGGCATTTTTCGAGAACATTTATTGGTTGTTGGCTTTAACACCTCTTTTATCCATAGACACCTTACCCAAGACAGGGACAGTGTCGACAACAATATTGCTTCTACCGATTGTGATGCAGAGACATTGCAAAGCGCGATTGAATTGTACAAACAACATGGAAAAGTATCTGGTGAGAAGAGTACCCAGTCCCCCGCCAGCACTCCCAAGAGCACGACATCATGGAGCATCGCTTCGACGATCCACCCTAGTAAGAAAGCAACCCAGAAATCTTCGAACGAAGGAGGAGATAAGAACCATCCTCACATAAATATTGATAGTTATCACAAAATTCCACTGGCAAAGAAGAGAAAAAACAATGCAAGGCAGGCGGAGGAACCCGAAATTGAAAGTGGAAAACTGCAACTTGAAATTGAAACTTAGCACATGCAAAAAATTGGGTCATCTGCAGTGGAAATATCTGAGACCAAATTTTTTGACGTAGATGAATCTTTGTAATCCAGAGCGCTATTTTTGATAGCCAATCCAAAATTATAGTCATTGAAAATAAATATGTAACAAATAGGAAAGGCAAATCTCACACAGAGATTAACTTTAGGGAAATGGGGTCATCCCAAATCTCCTCATTTCACCAGGTAACCGGTGAAATTCTTCGTGATTCCATTGGAGGAATTGAAACGGAAAATGCCAATCTGAAAAACCACCTCAACGAATATGAGCAGGCTTTCATTGCAACCCCAGAATTTGTCAGTCCTTTGGCAAAAATCGTGCCTGCTACCACTACAGCTAAGATGAAAGAATCCTCTACCCTCCTTGCATTCTCTAGATCCCTTGTAGAGAATAACATCAACAAAAGAATGCAGCTACTTACTGAAGCCTGGGAAACATCACAAAATTTAGTTTCCTTCGGAAAGAATGCCAATGATTTCCTGCAACATTTGGAGGTGAATTTAAGAAATGAATAGCATTTATGTGATCAGCTACTGACCCCTTTTGCCAACTATATCGTCAACACATCAGAACTGAAAAGAAGACAAGAGAAAGTCCCCTCCCCAAAGTGGACCAAAAAAGTAAAAGCATGCTGGCAAAAGAAAGTTGACAACCTAGAGATCAATGTCAAATCATGTAAACAAGTTATATCAGAAAAGGAAGATTTATTCACAAGCCTGTTGCAGATGGACTTAGCCAGAACTACCAACGAGGTTCAAGATCCAAACTTAATTCTCAAATCCTTGTCAATCACCAAAGAAGCCTTCCAGGAACAAGTTAATATTTTAAAGGGGTTGTCTTTCAAAAAGTTTTACGGCATAGTTGAACATCGTCTAGATGAGCACGAGCGTTGGGTACTGGACTATGCGACACAGAATGAAGAAATTGAACAGAGTCTGCATAGTATTTCAATGGATCTAAGGAAATTAGAAAATGACCTTTACGACATAGAAATCTGGGATGAAATCAACACAGCCCCCATGAAAAGCCACATCGAAGAATGGTTCCAACAAAGAATGAACAGCCTCACCCAGGAAGGGCAACAACCGATTAATAGGACTCCACTGACCATCGACAACAACAACAAAAATGCATCGGCTTCATAGTAAGTCTATACTGGCATCTTGTTTTCTTTACCAATCCACTTTAAGTCTATGTTGTCATCTTGTTTTCTTTATCAATCCACTTATGACCTCTTTAAATAGAAAATTGTAACCAAAGACTCATAACTTCCAATTTCTTCTTTTCAGGTCTTCCTCTCTACTGTCGCACACTTCTTCTTTTGACGTTCCTAATTCTTGTACTTATTTCTTTTTATGGTCCGCGAGAGCCCCAATCCCAGTCTATATGACAAATGCATTTAAATTTCCAGAAACATGTAACAGACATTATTCATTTTTGATAAATTCCAAAGAAAACTGATTCAACAATGCCTTTATTGTATACTAACTTTTGGGTTTCCAATAACCTTTCTTGTTTTTCTTGTGTCCTATTTAATGCTAATTTTTTTGTCTTGAACGACGCCGTTACTATTCTATTGTATGCTAACTCTTTTGGTGTCCACGAACCTATACTTTGATAGATTTTGATTTCTCTTCTGTCCAGAACCCTTCTATGTAACAGATGTTATTACTATTCTATTGTATGCTTTTAAATGTTGATGTAATTTCCAGAGATATGTAACAGACATTATTTATTTTATAATAAGTTTCTATAGTTCGCAAGTATGCTTCTCAATTTGTATGCCGCAGAACGCTCGGTGCTATTTCTAGGGCACGGAACAACAAAGGCCCATTTTTTAGCCCGCCAGCCCAAGAACCCACAATCCAAAAACTGCCTAAGTATGGAATGAGGGCTCTGTGCATGTTCTATAAAACGTGTGCAAAGAAAACTAATTTGGCAATGCTATATTTTTTTGTCCAAGAAAAGCCTTAGTTTTAAAGAAAACTAAATGTAACACACGTTATTACTATTCTATTATATGTTTTTAAATGTTCATGTAATTTCCACAGATATGTAACAAACATTATTAATTTCTGGTAAATTTGTATAGTCCGAAACTCCGCGTCTCATTTTGTATATCACGGAACTGTCGGTGCTATTTGTAGGGCACGGAACATCAGAGGCCCAATTTTGAGCCCGCCAGCCCAAGAACCCGCAATCCAAAAACTGGCTAAATATCCAATGACGGCTCCGCGCATGCTCTATAAAATCTCGTCCCCATACTTTATAAAAGTACAAATTTTGTATGTAGAAAACTAAATATCTAATTTAGTAAAGGTACATATTTTGTATGTATAATTTATTAATTTCTGATAAATTTCTATAGTCCGCAACTCCGCTTCTCAATTTCTGTGTCGCAGAGAACATCAGAGGCCCAATTTTGAGCCCTCCAGCCTAACAACCCGTGAGCCATTATAAAAGTACATATTTCATATGTATAAAACTAAATATCTACTTTATAAAATTACATTTTTGGTATGTATAGTTTATGCTCTCTAGGAACCTATAATTTCATAAATTTCAATTTCTTTTGTGTCCAGGAACCCTTGTTTTAAAGATAACTAATTCAGTAATGCTAAATTTTTTGTGTCCAACAACCTTTCAAATGTTGATAATTTTTTATATTTTTCAAATAGAACTAATTCAGAAATACTATGTTTTGCATGCAAACCACATGTATTTGAACTTTCTAGCCACGTGTCTGTACTAGGTTGCATTTTCTCCCATTCCAACCTGGCAGGGACTACGTTGCCATGCAACACTTGTTTTTAAATTGTAGTTATATCATTTGAGTGACTAAAATGTTGTCAAATATTTTTAAGAATAAGTTTGTTTGTTGTTCAAAATATGAAGTCATTATGTTGTGTTATTCATTTTTTTTCTTGAACTCAAATATATTAAATATGAAGTCATTATGATGAGTTAACAGGTTAGAAAGGTTGATATTGTTACAAATATTTTGAAATTGAGATTTAATGTGACATACACAAGACATTTTAAGAGAGTGTTTTTCATCCTCTACCTTCTTAGTATCACAAATATGACAAATTCTTTCATCCCGCGACATTTTAGAAATCGTCCAACACCATGTTCCACTATGAAGCTCACGAGAGTTCATTAAGCTAGCTATGTCAAAAAGATATTTTTAATCTTTTAGATTGGGGTTAATGACCTCTTTATAATGTCATAGTCTAATTGTTCTATGTTTTGGCTCTTTTCTGGGGATATTTTTTGTTTAATTTTGCCTGAAATCCGGTGAGAATTTGTTGGATCTACAGATTTGAGTGGTTAACTATATATAATCCGAGTGCCCCAAGGGTTTGTTAGTATGTTGAATCCATTTCTGCATTCAAAAATACAATTTAAACAACGGAAAATTGTGATTTAATGCAGATTTATGTCGCCAAATTTCGACAAAAAGGGCCAAAACGTAGAACATTTAGACAACGCCCTTTGTAATATCTTAATTTTCTCTCTTTCTCTATTTATTTATCGTATTGAAATTTCTTCTTGATGATATTATTTTTAATGCTATTATCAATATTATGCAAAGTGGCCTCCTCCTCCATTCTCCAACGATTTAGCCAAAACTTAGCATCTTTATCCCATCCCCTCATTGTTGACTTTCATTAGAGTTTGAAGCAATCTTTTTTTTTTCACATGAACTAGTGGATTTTTATTCATTAAAAAGGCATGGTCAAGACCACAAAATCCAAAAAGTGTTCCAAAAGACATAACAAAATTCTAGTTCTACCAGAGATTCTATCAACCTAAATTTTGTCATCCTACTATATCTTAACTAGCATCTAAGACTACTTCTAGACTGAACAATATATATTTGGTAGTAAATATCGTTTATACAAAATGATCAACAAAACATACTCAAATACTTGTAGTTGGATCCTGACTATTGCCCATTCTTGGCTTGTCAATATCCTCTTAGGGTTCCATAGGGGCATTTAAATCTGGAAGATGCATCGGCTCTTAAGTAGCCAATATGCCGCTACTTTCTTCAGGGAGATAGTTCCCATGAGATTCATCTTGCTGAACTAGCTGAAGTTGAGGAGAAACCAATTGACTTCTCAAATAATCTACTTCATATTGAAATTGACCAATGAGAACATGGCGTTGTACTAGAGTGTCTAAGGAAAACAAAGCATTGGAGCTTAGGGAACTGACCCAAATGATCAGACGTTGTCTTTCCTCAACGTCACTTACCTCCATTTCCTCGTCATGGGACCCATCAAGATCTCGATTGCCCATGTTGCGCCAAGAACCCAGAATATTCCACAAAGAGTTTGTCTTAGTATTGAGGAGTGAAATTACAAGCCCCTCTTTGACAGGAGCATGGAATACCACAGAACGCCTACTAACTTCTTGCAATAACCCACCAGAATTTTCCATAGAATTCAAAGAATTAATAACATAGAGAGCAGAAGCAGCCTTCCAAAACAAAGAAGTTGTTGTAGAATCCCCTGAGAACACTTTCTCTTGCAGAATCTCTTGTAGAATCGAGCCAAGCCTCAAGAGACCAAGAACCAATACATCCAACTAGGCTTCCTCCTTGCCATAAATAACCAAATAATCAATTGATAGAAGGGAAATAACGTCATGACGTACCGTCAAATCCATAGCCAAATAAATTCCCACAAGTTGGCCATGCACATTCGAACTTATGATGGCGTCTCCTCCTTGATTTGGCCTTCGATTTTGTATTGTCTCATCCATACCATATTCAAACATAATAACCATGCTCCCCACTTGATTTGGATCCATCGTGTTGGGAAGAAATTTGTGCCAGAAACGTACAACCCTCCAGCTAGTGTGATTCTACCCACAAGCCAAGGTGATTTTCCCACTATACTTATTCATTGCTCTATTGCTCTTTAATTGTCCGATATAACCCAGAGTTTTGTTATGCATGTGACCCCCACGTGGATGAGCAAGACTATCCACGTGTATGAGGTGGACCTTACACCAAGCCAAGAGCATGACTACGGGAGGTTAACCACTCACTTTTCTCCTCCCACCCCCATAAGACCAGGAGTTATTCCTATAGTCTTATTTGTCATTGCATCGGATTCAACATTATGAAGTCGATATATATGAAAGAATTGAACCTTGAAATCGTGCAAGGAAACCCTTATATACTCCACCAAATTTTTCAATCCTATGTCTTTTGAAGAAGAGCCAATAGCAAAATAACAAATTGTGTTTTTAGAATCTCCTATTATGTTCATAATGGAAATTTGACTCTATTTCGCCAGTTGTATTCCAAGGAGAAGAGCATATGCTTCTGCATTATCATTGGAAGTTATCCCTAAATTCCAATAAAAGTTCGGTTCTCGATTTCCTCTGGGATTAAATACTTAGTCATACCCATATTCTCAATGTGGGAAAAACCAACATTTATGAGGAGGATAGACGAAAACATATTGCTTTTAATTTTAAGACTATAATTAAAAAACCTTTATGAATTTTCGTTATAATTTTCTAAAGATACTACTATCTCAAACTCCACATCCATATAAGATAACAATACTTAAATCTCAAATTTTATTTTATTTTTCACATCTACAAATCCATTAATTTAAAAAATTATCAATAAAAAAAATTTCAAGCTCCTTCAAATATAATAAAATAAAATTATACAACATTTTAAATAAAAAATATAAACATACTTATCATAAACTTCTACTACATTATTATTATTATAATAAAATCATATCACTCACACTTCCAAAAAAAAAAAATACACCTATAAGACGCTATTAAAATTTTGAAAAAACAAAATTTCAACTATCATGATGATGATGATGATGATTAATGTCCACTAAAACCTAATTGATCTATCTACATAAATCCAGTCATCTACAACTCAAATTATATATAATCAAAAATAATCAAAAAATATATATATATATAAACGTAACTTTTGGCCCAAGGGAACACAAACATCAACGCTTAGATCGTATTTATTTGACCTAACGTTATCTACCGATAATGTTATATATAATCACGATAATTTATTTTATCAAAAGTTATCTACAAATAATTATATTAAATCACATAACTTTTTAGCTCAAGTAAGCCATATTTTGAATTCTTTATGAGTCTGGACTCTTTTTTCCCTTTTCTATTATTTAGATCGTATCAAATTTCTTTATGCACTTTGATAA
>JASDQU010371923.1:9122-26232 GCA_032191745.1 Picea mariana | reverse complement strand
TTCTATTATTATGTGTCCTCCAAACAACGCTCCATGTTTCACGATATAGAAATTGACACACAGAATGCGGGGATGGCGGGGAGGAGATTGTCATTGTTTACGGATGCTAATCCCTATGAAGTATCTAACAGTATCTAAAAAATTATTTTGAATACTAAATTAGCTCTTAGTAGTGACAACTGGACACAGAGGTATGAAACAGTTGGGATTGCACCCTCCGCAATATACAAATTGACTACCAGATTCTGACATCGTCCGCTCTTCTGTGTTACAGATTACGCATTCAAATGTTGGGAGCGATACAATTAGAACGTCGGGGCCTCGCGTCTTCTGTAGACACCTTCACAGCCTGTTTTGGATCCTCTTATTGTTGGGTTCACGAAATGTGCAACCCCAGTGTTGGTGGGTTGACATATCTTTATCTCCATCTATATAATCACACGATGAATCCGACCGACCGTTGTTGCTTTCCATACTTGGCCAATTTTATGTCCACAGTTGTCGGGTTGGCGCCAATTTCATCTCCATCTATATCCTTGCATGGCAAATTGGACCGCCCGCTGTTCCTTTTCATACTTAGTGAATTCTATGCATGTCGTTGTCGAGTTCCCGCAATTGAACTCTGTTGCTTTTTGTTCCGTTATATACATCTTCCACTCAAAATTTGTGCAATCCCAACTATTTCGTACCTCTGTGTCCAATTTTCACTACTAAGAGCTAATTTAGTATTCAAAATAATTTTTTAGATACTGTTAGACATTTCATAGGGATTAGCATCTGTAAACAATGGCAATCTTTGTTATAACCCTAATTTGCACCATACATGCTTACCTGGCATCAGGCCATCTCAGATCCCTTCTTTGCTAAAGCACTGCATAACAACTCTTTAAAAAACCTATTTTATAAGGGCCCATGCGCCCTACTCCATTACTACACGCGTGTACACACTAGCTGACCTAAAATAGCCCGCGTGGATCTACAAAAGCACGAAAAAAGGAAAGTTGTCGACAGAACACACATCTTTGGGTGAGTTAACTGAAACTCCCGGCCATGCATGGCCGAGGGTTCGTCCAAATACCTAGCTTCTTCTAGCCTATAAAAGAAGGGTTAGGGGTCCCATTTGGAAGAGGAGAATAAGAGTAAAGAAACTATGTCCAATTGCACATTCCTATTGTCCCAACCCTTTAGCCATCCTTGTGCAAGAAGAGATATAGAGCAAAGAAGTTGGAGGACATTTGAAGAGGAGCCCAGGATCAGGTTCGCGGAGCAGTGGCCGGTCTCGACATTGTAAGTTGATTCATTAAAGTTAATAATAAAGAAATGCTTTTCCCATCCCACTATGTGAGTTCTTCATAGTTTAGTAAATATATGTTTGAATCTCTAACCCATTAGTCTGTAGGTAAAATGCATGTGTAGTTTGTTGCTTGTTTTGTATGCGAGTCAGTCTTGGGAGGAGAGCTGCTGACAAGCGATCAAGCGTGAAGAAGGATCGACATCGAACGTCCGAAAAAGGGTATGTTGGTCTAACCATGTATTCACTGAAAAGAAATAGGAATTAGGTCTGGGGACGAAGGTAGAAAGTAGGTTTCTTTTGGTCATACCTGCATGCATAATATAACCCTATTTGCTAGTTCGTAGGGGGATTTCCCACCACAACAGAATTGGTGACCATACTGGGGAAGTCTCTAGGGTTCCTAGGAATGTTTTTGGGTAGTTTTAAAAGACTGGTTTTCTTTCCTATTTTTTGAAGTTTCTGCAAAGTCTGAGCTAACAGAGAGTCTGGTCTTCCATACCAGCTATCTCTGTTATTTGTTTAACTATGTTTTTACGAGACCCACAGAGGTGCATGCGGCCTGCATAAGGTCTACACACATGTACCCGTGCCCTACTTTCTTACAGCCCGCGTGTAAACGCTAGCTGAAGAAGTAACAGTAGCGTGTAGATTCCAGAAAATTTTTGAGGCAGTCATCCTCTTCCCTGTGAGAATCAGTCATTCTCAGGGGTTTTCTGGAACTCTTTCTAGTCTTGGTTGTTTGCAGTCTCATCTCAGATTAGTTTGTTTTACGAATTTTTTTTCCTTACATTGTTTTCTTTTTTCTGTTAAAGAGAGTGTCTAAGCCTTCAAGAGATCCTGGTTCTCAATATCAGTGGTCTCTTCCTGGTTTGGATTGTCTGTTTTTATTTGTTTCGGAGTTTTAGAGGTACACGCGGCCTGTATAAGGCCAGCACGTGTGTACATGCCCTCTGGCTCTACACAGCTCGTGTGCACATGCTTAATGTTGAATTGTCAGTAGTGTGCTTGTGCAAGATAGTTTTTGTTGAGGGTGAGGCAGTCATCCTTTCCCTTGACAAGAGTTATACCTCTCAGGTTTTTCAATCTTTGTCCTAGCAGTCAGTAGCTTAGGGTTGATCTTAGCCATAGCTTTCTTTTTTCATTTAAAAGTTGTCATAAAAAAAAATTCTTTAGGGTTTTTAGACAAGTGTGAGAGTCCTTTTTTAAGTTGCTAGTGTGTGATTTCTTGAAGTGATTCTTTGCGATCTGCGATTAGGCCAGAACTTTTTTCTTGGTTTATGACTTGTTGATATTTTTCCTTTTTGCTTTGTCAGCATTCAAATAAAAAAATATATTTCATTTTCTTGTTTGGTTGAAAAGTGTTGGTTTGCATTAGTAACCAGGGAAAATTCTTTGCTTTCATAAGTTCTTGATAGTTTAATTAGATCGTAAGTAGCTCGTAGTCGAGTGAAATCTTGCTTTGAGTTTGCTATTCAAAAGATCTTAGAAAATTATAAAAAAAAAAAAAAAAATTGAAAAGTTGTTGAAATTTTGCATTAAGTGAAGGTTTTTGTTTCCAGCTTTTTGTTCATTTTTACTTTCGTCTTTCACACATCACTAGTTTCACTTTCATACCCTTTGATGTAAGACAAGCCATAAAANGTTTAGTAAATATATGTTTGAATCTCTAACCCATTAGTATGTAGGTAAAATGCATGTGTAGTTTGTTGCTTGTTTTGTATGTAGGTCAGTCTTGGGAGGAGAGCTACTGACAAGCGATCAAGCGTGAAGAAGGATCGACATCAAACGTCCGAAAAAGGGTATGTTGGTCTAACCATGTATTCACTGAAAAGAAATGGGAATTAGGTCTGAGGACGAAGGTAGAAAGTAGGTTTCTTTTGGTCATATCTGCATGCATAATATAACCCTATTTGCTAGTCCGTAGGGGGATTTCCCACCACAACAGAATTGGCGACCATATTGGGGAAGTCTCTAGGGTTCCTAGGAATATTTTTGCGTAGTTTTAAAAGACTGGTTTTCTTTCCTATTTTTTGAAGTTTCTGCAAAGTCTGAGCTAACAGAGAGTCTGGTCTTCCATACCAGCTATCTCTGTTATTTGCTTAACTGTGTTTTTACGAGACCCACAGAGGTGCATGCAGCCTGCATAAGGTCTACACACATGTACCCGCGCCCTACTTTCTTACAGCCCGCGTGTAAACGCTAGCTGAAGAAGTAACAATAGCGTGTAGATTCCAGAAAATTTTTGAGGCAGTCATCCTCTTCCCTGTCAGAATCATTCATTCTCAAGGGTTTTCTGGAACTCTTTCTAGTCTTGGTTGTTTGCAGTCTCATCTTAGATTAGTTTGTTTTACGAATTTTTTTTTCCTTACATTGTTTTCTTTTTTCTGTTAAAGAGAGTGTCTAAGCCTTCAAGAGATCCTGGTTCTCAATATCAGTGGTCTCTTCCTGGTTTGGATTGTCTGTTTTTATTTGTTTCAAAGTTTTAGAGGTACACGCGGCCTGTATAAGGCCAGCACGTGTGTACATGCCCTCTGGCTCTAAACAGCTCGTGTGCACATGCTTGCTGTTGAATTGTCAGTAGTGTGCTTGTGCAAGATAGTTTTTGTTGAGGGTGAGGCAGTCATCCTTTCCCTTGACAAGAGTTATACCTCTCAGGTTTTTGAATCTTTGTCCTAGCAGTCAGTAGCTTAGGGTTGATCTTAGCCATAGCTTTCTTTTTTCATTTAAAAGTTGTCAAAAAAAAAAAATCTTTAGGGTTTTTAGACAAGTGTGAGAGTCCTTTTTTAAGTTTCTAGTGTGTGATTTCTTGAAGTGATTCTTTGCGATCAGTGATTAGGCCAGAACTTTTTTCTTGGTTTATGACTTGTTGATATTTTTCCTTTTTGCTTTGTCAGCATTCAAATAAAAAAAAATATTTCATTTTCTTGTTTGGTTGAAAAGTGTTGTTTTGCATTAGTAACCAGGGAAAAGTCTTTGCTTTCATAAGTTCTTGATAGTTTACTTAGATCGTAAGTACCTCGTAGTCGAGTGAAATCTTTCTTTGAGTTTGCTATTCAAAAGATATTAGAAAATTAAAAAAAAATTAAAAAAAATTAAAAAAAAAATGAAAAGTTGTTGAAATTTTGCATTAAGTGAAGGTTTTTGTTTCCAGCTTTTTGTTCATTTTTACTTTCGTCTTTCACACATCACTAGTTTCACTTTCATACCCTTTGATGTAAGACAAGCCATAAAATTAACGCTAAATCTAAAATTAATTAGACTTTTATGTTTGTAGGGTCAACCAACTAGTTCAGGATTAGGGCCTTTGATTAGGTTGGAGAGGAAACTCTTCAAGGCCATTAAAATCAAACATTGGAGTCTGAGTTAGGGAGTGTCCAAGTCCAGTATCGTGAAAGTTATCCGGGACCCCCCTCTAACACAGGGGATAAACACGAGGTCGCATGCGGAAAGGTAGCGGAGATAACCCCTCCAAAGTTGAACTAATCATAGTGGAAAACACATATAGAGGGCTTGTCTTGGGATTCCGTTGATTGCATTTTCCACGGAGCTTCGTGGGTCTCGAATCTATTCGAGGTCCTTAGTTGTCTTCCGAACCACTTGCTCTCAATACCCTTGACAGGTTTCAGGCTCGATACCCTACTCATTGTGGTCTACCCGACTTTCGACTGTACCCACCTGGTGACTATTCGCGCGTTGGCAACCCAGTTGCTTATATTTTTTAGGGACATACACAGGTGACTGCGGGGGTATACCACGGTACCTAGGACAAACATCGAGCCACGCTTTGTAGAGTATGCCCGCAGGGTGCTTCCGTTTTCAAGTTGCACTTGCACCGGTAAGTTGCTCTAGTGTTGGTTGTTGTAACTGTTCTTCCAATTAATTTAGTGTTTGTCTGTCTTATCTTATAGGGACTTTTTTAGTGTGTGTTGCTTTTGAATGATTAGAACACCCTAGAGTGTCTTTGATATTCTCACATAGTGAAGGATCATGAGCTCCACCGATCACGAAGGCTTCTTGGCCTGCCGTCAGTTACACTAGAGCCACCCTCGCCACCATTAAAGTGAAAGCTAGACCAACAAGGGTCTTTTGAAGCGACCGGGTCACAATAAATTGTGCTCGACCAACATCCAGAGGAATCGACCGTTTTAGACCTTGGAGAGAAAAATTTTGGTCTCGTTGAAACCTCCACCACTAATATTTTGGTACCCACCATCGTATCGATTCATCCTTACGAGTGCCAGACAGTGTCGCACGCAGCAATGGAAACAAATGTTGTTACTCCTTCTGGGAATTCTTCAATTCCCACTACAATTGTCACCACAAGAGAGTTTCCACCTCCTAACCCACCGTCACCGATCCGAGCCACCATGGTCTCGACCACCTCTACATCGCACAGTGGTCCAATCCCGTCTCTAGCGGTGGCCACAACCCCTTTCACACCAAGTGCGATGGGCCCTCCGTTCTCATACGGGATGCCTAGTTCAAGTACAAGTCCTGTACTTTCCTACTCCACTTCACAGACTTTACGTCTGGGGGCAGGGAGCTCTAACGCTCCTCTACAAGGACACATGAGGGGCACTCCTGCTCCTTTTAACGCTTTCCCTTATGGGGGATGTCATATACCTCCTTCGTCCCCTTCACTCGGTGGCACGCATCAGCAGTCCACCGGGCCACCTGCACACCATAGTTTATTTGGAGCGGGGAGTCAAGGACCACCTTCGCATAATATGCCGGTAGGTTCGACACCATTTTCTTTTTTCGGTGCATTTGCTAACAATGCCTTCTCGTCAGTTACTTTCCCAACTAGGGGCAACCTTGGTTTCGGACAACCTATTCCTATGTAGGGTACTATTCCCGCACAGGGGGCACACCCAAGAACTTCTTCCGCATCAGGGCCTTGAAATTCTTGGTAGGGATCTGTTCCCTCGTCAGGAATGTTGATCTGGGGTAATTCTTTTCACAATCAATGGAACCCCGAACAAAGCACTATGCCTATCCCCACGAGACCGACATGGGGCAACCCTTCCCAAAGTCCTTCAAATGTAATGCATGCCCAACCATCTATGTCATATTTTGGAAATCAGCCGATGATGTCTCCGCACACGCAAAATCCATACATTGGCCAAGGCCATGGTTTCTACCAGAACCCGGGCTAGCAGTCAAACTTTTTCTAGCACCCTGGTGCCATTCAAACTCCAGGCCCCTTTTTCCCAAGTTATCACCAACAACCCAAACTACCCTTCCTGGAAATGTTGCATTTGCCAGACTTGACAAGGTTGTTGAATGACCCTATCTGTCACGATCCGCATTGGCCTCCTATGCCGACGAAGTTGCCTTCGGACATCCCAAAGTTCGAAGCCAAGCCTAACGAAGATCTAGGAGATCATGTGACTACCTTCCATCTTTGGTGCTCATCTAACTCGTTGAAAGATGACTCCGTACAGTTGTGATTGTTTCAACATACTATCATTGGGAGTGTCGCGAAATGGTACATTGAACTCGATCGCTCAAGATACTCTTCCTTCGGTGAACTGGCGATGGCTTTGCTAAACCATTTCCAGTTACCTGTGAGATACGACACTGGCACCGAATTGCTGGCCAATTTCTCACAAATAAAAGCAGACCATATCTCTGATCACATTCGAGAATGGAGACGCCGAAAGAGTTTAATTAAGGTACCAGTCCCACCAGCATTCCCGCTTGAGTGGCTTCTTAAGTCTTTGGTCCCACAGTTTTCCAAAGATGTCACGACGTTGGGAGTATTTTCTAAAGAAGACGCCATCATGAGAGCTCAACAACTTGAGCTAATCTATTCTCAGTCCGGTTTATTATACAAGATCTTTCCAGATGCACCACGCTCAATACTTGATAAAACTAGATAGAGAGATAGACCACATGCCGATGGTATTGTTGGTTCAGCACAAACAAAGCTTGTTGAGCAACTAACGAATCAGTTACAACAATTGTCTATACAACACACAGCGGCCAGCCAAACTACTACTTTGGCTACTCCCCCTACCAAAACGTCAGATGTACATGCAGTGTAATCGACTAATCCAAAGGTCACCCAGCAGCCTGAAGGAAAGAAAAAACAACAAAAGTAGGGTAAGGGGGATAAAAAACCTACCGATAATGCTGGCAGGGACAACACTGAGAAACGAAAGGCAAGGTATCCATGCAACTTATGCGGAAGACCACCCGACCCATTTATGTCCTCAGCTTGCAGAAGCCCAAAATTTTGTGACGTAGCAACAGCCTGTTGTGTTAACCAATCCATTTCAACATGGGCAAAATCTAACCCAGGCCTCTGCAAGCATGGAAGGGGGTAGCCAAGGACCCTCTCTACCTTCGAACAACCCTGCATCCGCGAATGT
The DNA here is from genome assembly GCA_032191745.1 of Picea mariana. Taxonomy (NCBI): domain Eukaryota; kingdom Viridiplantae; phylum Streptophyta; class Pinopsida; order Pinales; family Pinaceae; genus Picea; species Picea mariana. The sequence continues at coordinate 18,564 of JASDQU010371923.1, read as the reverse complement.
ATATATGGTGAGGGGTGATGCTTTTATATCGACTAGAGCACATGACTATAGTAAACCAAGCACTTCTGAGAAGGGTAAAGAAGTTGAACTCCCATCTCTTCCTCTACAGATTGAGAAGATCTTAGGCGAAACAATGACATGCATCCCCAAAGGTGCATTCAAAAAAGATTCTGATAACCCAAACGCAAGGGTCGCCCAGAACTACTCTGTGGTGGAAGATTTATCACAAACCCCTTGTGCGATGTCCGCTTTGGAGGTCCTCCAAAGGTGCACTTCCCAGAGGAAATCCTTGTTAACCACTTTAGGATCTACCAAGACTTGTAATCCGGGTACAATCATGCTAGATACAACCAACTTAAAACCTCATCTGCCTTACCACGTAGCGTTTCAGATAGTAGTGGCTTATCCCACGAAAACTTTTACTCGGAATATCTTTCGCACGATGGTTGATGAGGGCGCCTCAACATGCGTTATGTCGTTGGCATGTTGGAAGGCCGTTGGCCAACCCGTTTTGTCTCCGTCACCTACTCTCCTCACCGCTTTCGACGGTCATTCGTTCCAACCACATGGCATCATTCCTTCTTTCCTCGTGCAGTTAGGAGGGAAGACCGTGTGTGTCAAGGTAGAAGTAGTCGACGCACCCCTCGACTATAATCTCTTGTTAGGAAGGAGTTGGACTTATGCCATGCAAGCTGTGGTTGCTACAGTTTTTTGGGTCTTGTTGTTTCCACATGAGGGTTGGATTGTGACCATCAATCAATGGTCTTTCTCTAGACCTGATCCTGCATTGGGGGCATCCACGGTCCCGATGATTGATAATCCTCAACCAGGTGTAGTCAATGTAGGGGTTGGTTTATGCCCATCTTTGATGGGTACCTTCGATTACCCACCCCCTCAAGGCGATATCAAGTTTATATCCAATCACCATAAGGTTGAGATTTTTCAAGTTTCGTCGTTCTGCATGACTTACTTCGACAATCTGTGGATACTTCCTTCCCCATCAGTCATGATGGATGGGACAGGGCACCCGGGCATGTCCATGACCTTGTCTGCAGCTGAAGTAGCGTACTCTTTAGTCCAGCAAGCTTCAACTAACACTGATCCAACTTATGCACAAGAGTTCGATCCACTTCTAGAGACTATTTGGGCTCAGGGTTCTCTCGTTGACGTCGATTCGTTAGACTTGGTCTTGCCCTCTGACGAAGCAATAATTGAAGCAATGACTAGTCCGGACAAACCCTGGGAAGATCTTCATCACAGATCATACTTCCTCCCAGAGTTAAGCCGAATCGAAGCAGGATAATTCACCGTGACTATGACGGGAGATCGATCTTGTCCTATTAATCTCTTAGCTACCCATGAAATTTATGCTGAGGGTAATATGGAAACCATCACTGAAACCATACCGATCAATATCTCCCGAAACCCTGGCATCGTGGAGAATGTTTTCGTCGGAGCTGACTGCTCCCCCAAAGAGATTCAACTCTATATAGATCTTTTTAAAGAATTCCACGACGTTTTTTCCTGGTCTTATGAGGAAATGTCAGGTATCGATCCAAAAATAGTCGAACATGAAATCACAACGTATCCTGATGCCAAGCCTGTTCGGCAGTTGCTTCGTCCAGTTAATCCTAGGAAAGCAATAGCCATTAAGGTTGAGGTTGAGAAATTGCTAAAAGTCGGGTTTATCTATCCTATTCAATTGACCCAATGGGTGTCAAATCTTGTGTCGGTCAATAAAAAACAAGGCACGATTCGTGTATGTACTGACTTCCGTGATTTGAACAAGGTCTGTCCCAAAAATAATTTTCCCACACCTTTCATCGATCAGATCATTGATGAATGTGCTATTTGCGAGGCCTTTTCTTTCATGGACGGTTTTTCGGGATATAATCAAATACAAATCAAACCCGAAGACCAACACAAAACGGAATTCATTTGTCCTTGGGGTACATTCGCGTATTGTAAGATGCCTTTTGGTCTTAAAAATGCTGGAGAAACCTTTTAGCGGGCCATGTCTTTTGCTTTCCATGACCTCAAGCATATAGTTGAGGCTTATTTAGATATTTAGGGCCTGTTATACTGATCCACAGCGTTGGCCAAACACCGAAACAATTGGACCCATGTCCGTGGTGCCCCCACTACATGAGGCTGCATAGATGGTGGCAGGTCCTCAATCTCTACCATAGGGACTGTGTGAGTGAGTGTAGTAAAGTTTCGCTTGATTCGTCTCAATACCCTCTCAGCTTCCCTGGCTAGAAGATCTCCTGCTACTGTTGGTCGCCCTACGGCGACAGGTGCGGCCCCTGGCTGAGGATGATGCTTGTTCCTTGCATAGTCAGCTAGTCGCACTGGTCCCACATCTGCACATAATGAACACATATCCGTCAAATACTCTGGTATAACAAAAAAATGATATATATAACAAAAACAACATAAAAATTACATATGTTTAACAAACAAAAAAAAACTATAAAGGTGGAGACTTACCCATCTCGCCTCGCTCCTCACCAGGAGGTACTGGTATCTCAGGGTCTCTCGAGAAATCAATCTCAGCATAGGGGTAATCCTCTATAACCAGGATCTATCGCGACAACCACGCGAAAAACTCATTGTCGAAGGACTCATTGGTCCTTCTGCCACCCTGTCGCGGTAGTAATACTGCCCATCTACACATAGCAGGAAGAGAGGCATGATGTCCTCGTACCACTACTCGAGGACTAAAACTTGGAACTCTCTCAAAAAAGAACGAGCAGAGAATTGTCCCGAACCCAAAGTTCCTCTGTGTCCACAAACGACAATCTGTCAACTGCCTCTTCATACACTCAAGCAAAGTGGTACTCCAATCAAAAATTTGTGCATTTAAGCATTGGACTGCACAGTTCATCTGTGCATGGGACGCTTGATGTAGAGCCACAGAACCAGTGATTCACCCAATAAGCAATACTATCGCCTGTAGTGATAAGTCAATAATCTTACTTGTGGGCACCTGTGAGCTCGAGCGGTCTGTATCATCTGCACAATATAGACCTATCAATTTTGCTATGTTATGCGGCCCCGAAGGAAAAGTTTGGAAGTTGACTGGTTCCCCTCTCCTGGAGAGGCCAGTCAAAAAATAAATGTCCTCGGTCATGGGCACCAGTGATTGCCCCTCTGACATGAATGCCTCTGCATCCGAATGCGAGTAGTCAACCAAGGCATTCAATAGCCTAGGTTGTGCCTGCATAAAAGGACATAAGAAAAACTTGAGTAACCCACACTGCATCAAGGAAACCACAGCATTGGGGTCTTCCCTGACCAACTCACTAACTTCTTCATGCTCTCTTTCTCTCTAGTGGACATACATCCTGCAAAACACCAAGGTTCAGGAGATTTAACCCTTGATTTTTAAGCCTTTTTCATTCAATAAGGGGGGTCCACGCGGGTTGTAATACTGATAGTCGTGTGTACACGCATGCAGAGTTTACTCTGCCTGAATGTACATGAGGCTTGTCCTATGACAACCCGCGTGGACCTAGGGCCGACCTTTTAAAGGTCGACGCCCCCCTAAAAAATGAAACCCAATGCAAAAATAAAGACTTAAAATGTAAGATAAGAGAGTTTGTACTTACTTGGTCTAGACAGAAGTTCGTTTCATCCACTGTAGCTCCCGGAATCACCGCTTTTAACCAAGGGAGTCTTTTGGCTCCAGAGTCAATTTCCAAATCAGTAATGGTGATAATGAGCTGCCAGCTTCTATTTATAGACTTTTTGGCCTCTTTTTGTCACTTTTTTGGCCTCCCTTATCATTTTCTTTAAACCAAAAACCCTTTAGAGTGATTCAAGAGTTGCATGGGAGGGATATGATCAGGTATCGGGACAGTTTTTTTTGAGTTTTGAGTAATTTTCGACGGTCCGTGAAAATTTTTTTCGAGGATCAACTTGAGCATATAGGTTAGGTTTCTACCCTGACTTTTGTATCTCGTTGTCTTTTTCCTTTGCCATAGGATTGATCCCATCAAGTTGTGATACGGAACCATCATAGCTGCTTTAGAAGTGTCAAGAATTGGTGGTAGAGCTTACCGGAACATGGATGCCCTAGGTAGATCCTGGTTGCATTATGGTATCCATGTTGCCTCTAATCACTGTAGGCTCGGGAGTCCTTGTAGTTTTTCCTGATTATGAGTTTGAGCTTCATTTGCATGCTTCTTTTTTTCTCTTGACCTCACCCTCAGGACTCCCAAAAAATATAACGGGCCTTCTTTTAAGCCCTTTTTCAGACCCTCTAAACATGAAAAGATTGTCGAGTGATCTTGTGGCCTTTCACGTTCATTAAACTGAAATTTGAAGTCACGTATGTCCGGCAGTAGTTTACCCCTTTTTTGGTCCGGGTAGTCAACTATACGAGCAAAGGTATACTCTATGGAACTTTAATTCTCTAGAAGAGTACTCTCAGGTATTATTTTAACCCTTTTTCGGGCCTGAGGGACTAAATTTACGAAAAAGGAACCCCCACGGAGTCCTTAGTTAAGCTCTTTTCAGACTCCCTAAAATTGAAAAGATCGTCGAGTGACCTTATTCTCTCACACTCGTTAAACTGGTCCAGAAGAACATTCCTGATGGAGTCCATAGTTAAGCTTTTTTCAAACTCCTTAAAAATGAAAAAATGGCCGAGTGATCTTGTCCTTATCACACTCGTTAAAATGGTTTTGAATAGACGTCTTGTCGGTGCTAGTTTACCGCTTTTTCGAACTGACTAGACTATCTTCGAAAAAGGTACCCCAATGGAGTCTCCTTTTATGTTTTTTCAGACTCTCTAAATATGAAAAACCACCGAGCTTACCTTCTCTGGGCTCGTTAAACTTACATCGAAGGACGTTACCATTGTCTTTTTTGTTAACCACGTTTGCATACCTTATACGCCAGCCTTGTAGCAGTTTGCTTCTGCGTCTTAACACACTTATCTCCCGGAGGATTTTTCCTGAGTACCATTATTCTGAACATCAGTCTTGTCCTTGCGCCTTGAACTTGTATGTTTGTAACACTCGTTCCTCCATTGTAACATAACATTCCTTTATTATTTTTTCCAAAATTATTGAAAAAGACAAAAAAATCAAATATATCCCAAAAAGAGGAAGGGAAAAGTATTTTCTTTATTGGCAGCATAATGAGTCACCCTTGGATAAAGCACATCTGCCCGTTTTTTCGTCAAACTATGCGATGTAATATGACCTTAGGAATTTGTTCTCGCTACATAGAGTTGTGTCCTCCTCCATTTGGTTATTCTTCCAGACATATAGAGAGTTTGCATTGCCTCCTGCTTCGTAAACTTATGATTAATGCCATGCTGCCTAAGTCTCATCATTTGTCGTGTTGTTGTCCAAGGGAAGTTTCTACCAAGCCTGAGTCGACCCCTCTGCAATTTGTCTCTTTCCCTCATACCCAACCATCCTGAATATCCAATCAAGTCCTTATTTGAAATCAATGAAGCCTTCGGTCTGATCATCAAGATTATCTAGTCCATGACCAACGAATCGTCGAAGACCTCTGGGTAGTGAAGTCATACACTCATATTACACTCCTACCTTGAGTTTTAAAGATTTTGAAGTTGTTGCTCGAGCTCTGAAGATCTCATCTCCAGCCATCAAGCCGTATCAGCTTCTAGAAGATGGATACTCTATATGTATATCGTTTTGATTTCAAGATGTAGCCCCGCTGTGTATTGTTCGCGGCTACACTTTATATAGTTATTTGACATGGATCTACAGTGTATTTGATTGGTAGCCATGATTCTATTTTATCTCAAGCATGGGTATGCCTGCCTCGGTGAGACATTTGTTATTTTGCAGACGGTGCCTCCCGATTCCTGGTCCCTGGGCTCACTTGTTCGGCACATCAGTAAATATTGGTAATGTATTTTGGCCATCAGATGCTCTTCTGACCTCACACATTAGGGGGCATCTTTTATAACCCTAATTTTCACCATACATGCTTACCTGGCATCAGGCCATCTTAGATCCCTTCTTTGCCAAAGCACTGCTAAACAACTCTTTAAAAAACCTCTTTTATAAGGGCCCACGCACCCTACTCCATTATTGCATGTGTGTACATGCTAGCTGCCCTAAAACAGCCTGCGTGGACCTACAAAAGCATGAAAAAAGGAAATTTGCCGACGGAACACACAGCTTTGGGTGAGTTAACTGAAACTCCCGACCATGCATGGCCGAGGGTTCGTCCAAATACCTAACTTCTTCTAGCCTATAAAAGAAGGGTTAGGGGTCCCATTTGGAAGAGGAGAATAAGAGTAAAGAAACTCTACCCAATTGCACATTCCCATTGTCCTGACCCTTTAGCCATCCTTGTGCAAGAAGAGATATGGAGCAAAGAAGTTGGACGACATTTGAAGAGGAGCCCTGGATCAAGTTTGCGAAGCAGTGGCCGGTCTCGACATTGTAAGTTGATTCATTAAAGTTAATAATAAGAAAATGTTTTTCCCATCCCACTATGTGAGTTCTTCATAGTTTAGTAAATATATGTTTGAATCTCTAACCCATTAATTTGTAGGTAAAATGCATGTGTAGTTTGTTGCTTGTTTTGTATGCAGGTCAGCCTTGGGAGGAGAGATACTAACAAGCGATCAAGCATGAAGAAGGATCGACATCGAACGTCTGGAACAAGGTATGTTGGTCTAACCATGTATTCACTGAAAAGAAATGGGGATTAGGTCTGGGGACGAAGGTAGAAAGATGGTTTCTTTTGGTCATATTTGCATGCATAATATAACCCTATTTGCTAGTCCATAGGGGGATTTCCCACCACAACAATCTCCAGCCTGCCAACTCTGCATTCCATGTGTCAATTTCTATATCGCGAAACTGGGAGCGCTTTTTGGAGGCCACGAAACAATAGAAGTGCAATGTTGAGTCTGCCAGTCTGCAAGTCCGCTTGTCAATTTGTATATCGTGGAATTCTGGGTGCTATTTGTAGGGCATGGAACAATGGAGGCCCAATTTTGAGCCCACTTGCTCGAGAACCCGCGATCCAAAATGTCGCAATATACAAATTGACTACTAGATTCCGACATCGTCCGCTCTTCTGTGTTACAGATTACGCATTCAAATGTTTGGAGCGATACAATTAGAACGTCGGGGCCTCGTGTCTTATGCAGACACCTTCGCATCCTGTTTTGGATCCTCTTGTTTCCGGGTTCACAAAATGTTCAACCCCAGCGTTGGCGGGTTGACATATCTTTATCTCCATCTATATAATCACACGATGAATCCGACCAGCCGTTGTTGCTTTCCATACTTAGCCAATTTTACATCCACGGTTGTCGGGTTGGCGCCAATTTCATCTCCATCTATATCCTCACATGGCGAATTGGACCACCCACTGCTCCTTTTCATACTTAGTGAATTTTATGCCCGTGGTTGTCGAGTTGGCACAATTGAACTCTGTTCCTTTCTGTTCTTTTATATACGTCTTCCACTAAAAATTTGTGCAAACCGAATTGTTTTGTACCTTTGTGTTCAGTTGTCACTACTAAGAGCTAATTTAGTATTCAAAATAATATTTTAGATACTGTTAGATACTTCATAGGGATTAGCATCCGTAAACAATGGCAATCTCCTCTTCGCCAGCCCTGCATTCCGTGTGTCAATTTCTATATCGCGAAACTAGGAGCGTTGTTTGGAGGACACAGAACAATAGAAGTGCAATGTTGAGTCCGCCAGTCCGCAGGTCCGCTTGTCAATTTGTATATCACAGAATTCTGGGTGCTATTTGTAGGGCACGGAACAATGGAGGCCCAATTTTGAGATTTTCCACCCACTCGGTCCAGGCTGGAATAGCTTGATATCATAAGCAAGTTGCTAAGGCACGCTTATCAGGGAAGGCAAGTAATAAGGTAAGTCAAGAAGGTTATACCAGAGTTTCGTTTCGCACTTAAGCAATATATATGTTCCCCAGCAAAAAAAGGTTATACCTTCGTGTCTATTTCGCACCATCGCTATGCCCAGCTGAGGGATGGATGGATAGAGGGGAAGGAATAGAATCTAACTGACCCGGGTCGTTGACTTCACTTTCTTTCCCTTTTAGGTTTCATAAAAGGTCCGATCCCTGGCCTTGGTTAAAAGAAAGAAGGTAGCCTTGCAGGGAGGGTAGGTACATTGGCCCTCCAGGCTCTGCAGTTGGTGAAAGCGTAAAGCCAGTATATATATGGTTGGAATAGGAGTGGTCCCTTCACTCCGTTGTAACCCTGCGAACCAACAACCGATTAGCTATGAATGTCTCATCCCTAAATCCTGAGACAGGCAGATTCTTCCTATTCTTCCCAGCGCAGGACCGCCCACGCGAGAACCCGCGATCCAAAATGTCACTAGGTATGGAATCTGGAATCCGTACATGCTCTATAAAATATCATGTCCATATTTTATAGTTCCATAATACACGGGAAGAAAATAAGGGAAAAAGGATGAAGAAGTTCACAGTGGAATTGTAGATCACAAAAATTTTGAGTGGTACATGTAGATGATGGAACAAGAAGCAGAAGAGTTGAATTGCAACAACTCAGCAACCGCAAGCATAAAATTCACTAAGTATGAAAAGGAACAGTGGGTGGTCCAATTCACCATGCGAGGATATAGATGGAGATGAAGCTATGTCAACATGCCAACTTTGGAACCCGCGATCATAGAGACGCGGCTAAGTATATAACTAGACTACTGAATCCAAATTGACTACCAGATTCCGACATCGTCCACTCTTCCGTGTTACAGATTATGCATTCAAATGTTCGGAGCGATACAATTAGCACATCGAGGCCTCGCGTCTTCTGCAGACACCTTCTTAGCCTATTTTGGATCCTCCTATTATCAAGTTCACGAAATGTGCAACCCCGGCGTTGGCGGGTTGACATATCTTTATCTCCATCTATATAATCACACGACGAATCCGACCGGCCACTGTTGCTTTCCATACTTGGCCAATTTTATGTCCACGGTTGTCGGGTTGGCATCAATTTCATCTCTGTCTATATCCTCGCATGGCGAATTGGACCACCCGCTATTCCTTTTCATACTTAGTGAACTTTATGCCCGCGGTTGTTGATTTGGCGCAATTGAACTCTGTTCTTTTTTGTTCGGTTATATACATCTTCCACTCAAAATTTTCATGATCTACAATTCCACTGCTAACTACTTTATCCTTTTTCCCTTTTTTTCTTCCCGTGTATTATGGGACTATAAAGTATGGACATGATATCTTATAGAGAATGTACTAATTTCGCATTCCATGCCTAGCGACATTTTGGATCGCGGGTTCTCAGGCGGGCAGGCTCAAAATTGGGCCTCTATTGTTGTGTATCTGTTAGCGATATTTCTTGCTAGCGGGGGTAGGAAATCAAAGGGTGGGTTATAACCCACTTATCCAAGGTCTCGGGCAACATGCGCCCGTGGTAAACAGT
>JASDQU010371922.1:105512-118695 GCA_032191745.1 Picea mariana | reverse complement strand
CTCTGTACATTTCTTTCATTAATAGAAATCATGTATTACTGTATATTTGTTTTTATGGTTGCATCTCTGATACATTTCTGTTATATTATTGAATATCTGTGATATCTCTGTGCATTTCTTTATTATATCTCCGATCTCATTTCGTGCCGAAAATAATACGGATCACCCCATGTAGTCTAAATTCTAAATTTTCCTCTGGTCATGCCACCAAATCTCAAGGGATTATGGTAAGCATCCATGAATATCGACCTCCACCAAAATACGACCCACTTTCTTGTCGGCTGAAATGAGAGTCGTTCTGTCCACAGAGATGAAAGTACCTAAGGAGTCTCCAATGGCTCGTAAAGCCCCTTCATTCCAGAATTGGAGGGGAAGTCCAGGTAATAATACCCAGAGGTGGCGTTTAGAGAAGTATTCGCTATTCAGTTCGAAAGATAAATGCCACCTTTTCAGCATTATACTACTCACCCCAAAAGTCCACCGGAAAGATAACAGAGTTTATGAATCCTCAGGTGTTCTGCACAAGAAGCCTAGCCATCCTTTTTCCAGAAAAGTAAGCAAAGGAGTGTAGCCGATAACAGGGCTCCAAGTCTTTTCCATCCACTCCTGGATGGGTTCCTGCAAAAGGTAGTGATAGGAGATTCGGCCTACTAGCCCACACAATGCCAAATTACAAGTTTCTTTTAAATGATATCTGACCCCATCATCAATTTTCTAGGAGCCCTGTTAGGTTTCCAGATCTTTCACCTTCTGCCAGAAGGTTTGGGAAACACCCAAACTATAGTTTGGGTCAGAACGCCTGTAGTCTCTTGACACTGTGAGAAATCTTGCTCTGTCGACACAGAGTTCATATAGGGAGGAGTAGTGACACAAGCCAGTGAGCGTAAAGGACGAGGAATGCATGTTAAGTTATCCTGATTCAAAGGAGGATCAAGTGAAAAATTTATGTCATTTAAAACCGGAGGATGGGGAAACTGCGAAGTAACCTTTGGAAAGGATGGAGGAATTAAATCTATGCCCTTCCCTCCAATCATTTTAGGGGGGCCCATAGGTAAACTGTCAGAAGGATTAAAGGGAATGGTAGAGTAAAACTAACAAAAACAAGACACCTAGATCACACTAACCATTGAGCTCCACCGGACCAGTTTCCAAAGATAGAAAAAAACAGAAGAGTTCAGATATAGGTTAAATAATCGGTGGGCATTAATATCTAGACTAAGGTTGCAGTAAGAAAATACAAATACGGGCCCAGGCTCAACTAACTCTCAAAAGACAAGGACCATAATCGAAACCAAACAAAGATAAATAAAAATAAAACTAAGCTAAGTGGGGAAGGCGAAAATCAATGGCCAGAGTATGCTTAGTTGTAGTCGATGGTCTACCTAAGCAACATAACTTCCATGATTCGACCGCCTTCCAGAAAAAAATCAAATTATCCTTCGACTCTAGTTCCTCCATTTCCCGCTCTCCTGCTTACCCCTTATCGCTCGTGGCGTCTGAACTTTGTTCACTTAGTGCCTCTAAAAGAGCTCTTTCTTGAATGACTAACTTTTTCGAAGTGTAAAAAGAGAGTTATAATTTGTTTGGATAATAAATGGGTTAAATTATAAATGTTCTAAAATTTTAAGGTGCTTTGAACAATAATAAAAATAAATTCATTTCTTGAAACATAGTCAATTAGTCATGGCGTCACTAGTATTTGGAATATATATACTATTTTTTTTTGGGGTCGTTCTACGTTACCTATTGTGACTTAATGGCAAGTTCCTTAGCATCAAATGTTGTTTAGATTATAGTTGTCAACCCAAATACACATTGGTGCAACACATTATTCATACCTGTCTAATATAGTGACTAACGTGCTTGTTACTTGGACACGTTTCACTGAAAGCTTAAAACATAGAGGTTGAGGTTGCCAAGGTCTTGTCTCTAGACTCACAAGGATATCAACAAACATTGTTAGGGTCCCTCCCTATCTCCCCTGGTTAATGGAATACATTGTTACTTAATATAGTGAGAGTCATCTTTATTAAATAATGCTCCACAAGGTAGTAGTGTGTGAAAGCAATAAACGTAAGTGGCATCATTAAAGAAGGTCCACTAGTTAATGGTTGAGGCCTCATTCTGGAGGTCCACTAGGTGGTTAGGGTTTTGGTCAATTAGAAACTACATATAGTAGTAGAAGCTATGTAATAGGTTGTCTCATGGGCTTTACTCATGTTGTAGGTTTCCCCATCCAAGACGAAAATGAACACTACATCTAGTTTTGAATAGCAATAAAGGTTTGCCTATCGTAGCTCTTTTCAATTCAGATTATGTTTATTTTCTTTCCACGTCTATATTTACTTCTATCTTGCTCTGTTTATTTGATTTCCACAGCTATATTCCATCTATTTTACTCTAAATATTCTATTTCAGCTAACAAGGAACACCAAAAATGGTATCAAAGCACTTTCTTGTGCCAACACACACTCTAGTTTTAGATACCTTTTTTTAGGCTAAAGACGTGTGCTAGCATCTTTAAATAACCTAGAGATCTATCATTCAATAGGTAAACCTACGGTTGGGGAAGACTACATGCAGAAGACACAAGAAACATCACTTGGTTGGACACCCTTGTAACCTCTGTTGGTACCCCTTTGAGTCGTATCGCACTAGATAACACTTGTATATGGAATTTTCTTCCATCACATCAAGGAAAAAACCTTGTAGTGGAGATTTTTAGTGTTACAAATGTTAGGTTAAACTTGACTCGGTGAAAGATTCAAAGTTGTTAGGCTGAACATATGGTTTTGGTAGCCTGCGGTTTTTAGAGCCCATGGATTGCATATAATGAAGCCTTTAAAAGGCTTAAGATACTCCATTGTAACGTGTCAAGAGTGGAGAGGTGAAGGCTCACTTGGTCGGAGCTAGGAGGTTGGTCGACTTGGTAGGGTTTGGTCAAGGGAAATAATAGGTCTATTATTGGTTGGTTTTTATCGTAAGGGTTTTCTAGGATAAATCTCATGTAATTTATGTGTGCATCTTCTTATGTTATTGGTAATTTTTTTCTCTCACGCACTTTTTATTTCCTAAGAATTGGTATTAGAGTGAGGCAAACTTGGACTCTCTATCAAGAGTGGTTCGAGGAAGGAAATGCTAAGGAGGTGAATGTTGGTCTGCTGAGCCATTAGAGAGTTAGATCTTTGGTTGTTGTCATAAAGAGAAATATGAAAGCCAAGAAAGGTTGCATGCAAAGGAGAAAGGTCGAGCCGTAAGGAGATAGGTTGAGCAATTAGTCCATGAAGAGAAACAAAATGAGTGGATCAAGACCAATAGAGAGAAGAATGCATGTGAAGTGTTTGACTAAATGCCTGAACGAGATGATCATGGATCGTTATGATGGGTTGTCATAGCCATGACGCTTCGTCAATATGTGCGAAGGAGAGAGGATGATGACATAAGTGTCGAGATAGCAACAATGAAAAAAAATTAATGGATTTAAATGTAAATGCGCATACCACTGTAAGACTTGATTAGGTATGCGTACCCCAGGTTTGGAATTTTCATTGGTAAAGTCTAAACATAGACGTAGGTGATAGGGGGGAGCATGCAGGATTCCCAGATACCCTGACTTTGAGGGAGGTTTGGATAGATTTGGTCATGGGAAACCCCATGTCAATTTTAAAGGGGGGAATGTTAGGTTAAACTTGACTCGATGAAAGACTCAAAGTTATTAGGTCAACAATGGTGGTTTCAGGTACATGGTTTTGGTAGCTCGTGGTTTTAGAGCCTGTGGATTACATGAAAAAATCCTTTAAAAGGTTGGTGATACTCCATTGTAAATGTGTCTAGAGTTGAGTGATGAAAGCTCACTTGGTCAGGGCCAAGAGATTGGTCGGTTTCGTTGGGTTTGGCCAAGGGAAATAATAGATCTATTGTTGGTCATTTTTTTTTTCATAAGGGTTTTATAGGGTAAATATCGTGTGATTTATGTGTTTTGTTGCTATGTTATTGTTATTTTTCTCTCTTCCATGTTTTTATTTTCTAATAACTAGTATAGAGAAAGATTTTGGCTTCAGGGGGATGCCTTTGTTGCTAAGGGTTTGACTTGTTTTGGGCCTGTGATATGCGTGGTCTAATGTCAATGCTACATAAGATGATGAAGAAAGATGGAGTGCCCCATCCCTTGGACCTAAGTGTTTAGAAATAATTCATTGATTTTAGCTTCTCCGCTCAAGTTTGGGGATTTCAAGGGGGCCTTTCGCTAAGATTTACCGTGTGAAATGAGCACGGGTGAGAACAGTTGCAGGAGCTAGAGCTATATATGACCAAGGATTTTGGCAGCACAAAGAGAGCACTGGATGTGCGAAGGTGAGAGGATGGCAACAAAGTGTCGAGATAGCAACAATGATAAAATATTTATTATAATGGAGTTGAAAATGTTTATTGCATGCAAATGGGCATACGACTGTAAGACCCGGTTAGGAATGCCTACACTTGGTATAGGTGATGGGGGGGACATGTTGGATTCCCAAATACCCTGGTTATAAACTTTTAGGGGGGTAGGGACAAGAGGTGAGCGATGCAAACCCACTTATCTATTTGGATGGATTTGGTCAAGGAAAACCCCAAGTCGAGTTTAAAGGGAGAATGTTATGTTAAAATTGACTCGGTGAAAGAGTCAAAGTTATTAGGTCAACAGTGGCAGTTTCAAGCACATGGTTTTGGTAGCCTCTAGTTTATAGTTCCCATGGATTGCATGTAATGAAGCCTTTAAAAGGATTAGAATACTTCACTATAATGTGTCAAGAGCTGAGTGGTGGAGGCTCACTTGGCTAAGGCTAGGAGTTTGGTTATCTTGGTCGGGTTTGACCAAGGACAATAATAGATCTATTGTTAGTTTGTTTTTCCGATAAGGGGTTTCTAGGGAAAATCTTGTGTGATTTATGTGTGCATGTTTCTATGTAATTCTTATTTTTATCTCTCTCACTTTTTTATTTCCTAATAAAAACAATATTAGCCAAAAGTTTCAAAAAAATCTCCACTACAACCTCCGCTATTCATATCATAGGTTTTAACAGATGAAAAAATTTGGGTAGGAAAAGTTTTTTTTTTCGATGCTCATATTGATAACATGCACCAATGTGTGTTCACGTAACATGCACTAATGCATACATAAACTTAAAATCACCGGTGCTCGTATACTTATTACGCACTGGTTTCATTTTTTTTTTTTCATATGTCGCACCGATGCTCCTATAAATATTACGCAATGAGTTGTCCTTTTTTGTTTTATGGCACATCGATACTCATATAATTTGTATGAATCGATGCCTATATTACCAAGTGCACCAGAGGGAAGTGAAATTTTGAACATTTGAGGTGAGATGGCAGTGTCATTCTTTGTTACTAAGCATTGGTACATATATTATATCTAAAGTACCAGTTGTATTGTAATTATGTGAACCGTAATATTTTGAAACGATAAATATAATCATATGTTATGTTCTTTAAAGTAACGATGTGTTTTCACAATTTTTAGCATTTGATATAATGATTGCATTAATGTGTTATCCAACAAATTGCACCTTTGTTATTTATAACAATGTAAATCATCCATATATTAATTAATCAACAATGCAACATTTTACAACATTAGACGATGCAATAAAATGATAAACCCATTTTATTATATATGATTAAGAGACCCTTAAGTAAGGCTGAAAACTCAAGTACTCAAAAACGTTATGATCAACCATTTTCTTCCTCATCATCCTGTCTTATGTGCTGAATGGGTTCCATTTTTTTTCCTTTTTTGCAATAAATCAATTGAAAACTATTATTTCATGTGATAATTAAATTTGATGTACATAAAATAATAAATCAATGATTACATACCTCTAATGCACGTTGTTGTTGGGATGACTCCTCCAGCGATGCAATTATGTTCATTTCTTTTACCACCTCTTTGTACACTTTTTTAAACATCCCTACCGACATGTATTGGTTTTCCCCTCGTTTGTCCCTTGGGATTTGCATAATCTTCTTGAAAATGAAAAGCACAATAATTTATTTTTTTAAATCGACATGAAAGTAAATATAGCAAACAAAATTAATTTGGTAATTTTTAGGACATATTATAGAAAAACATGTTTAGTAATAATACTTTTTAAATGATTCATTTTTGTTATTGTAAGTTTTTTTTATTGCAAGTCTCACGGGTCTTGTTGACCATTGCTTTGAAAATGATTCATGTAGTTTATATATAACCTTATTCTTGGAGTCATTGGGTTGATTTTTGTATTGTAAGTGGAAAGTACGTCTATACATTTTTTCCACTATATCCCTAATAGTTTTGTAAAAAACATTTCCCCTCTTGTTAAATTACAACACCACTCTAGATGAACTGAGGACCAAGTCATCGTCATTTACATCCTTCATAATTTTTATATTCTTAGGACAACATTACATTCCCTAGCTATCCATCTCTGCACAACATTAAAAAAATGTGAAATCAAGTTTTAAAAACATGTTAGCGATTAATGTTAAGAAATTTATTTTTGGTAAAAAGTCAAAGAAAAACTTCATGTTGATTACCTTTTGATCCACCTAAATCCTCTCTTTGCAACATTTCCATAAAGATTTTACGCTCTTTTACACTTAGATTGTGAACAATCTTATTGAGTTTCTTCAAGTTTTTTCTCTGCATGACACGTCTTAACCAGTGCATATCATTAATTTAAACCTATAGATAATTCACATATATTAAATTTTTAGTAAAACTTAAAGAAATTGTCTTTTTTTCTTATTGGGATGAGCTACCGTCATGCTCAATGCAATAAATTGTTTTCCTTGAACTTCTATCGACCATCTTCTATAAAACAAAATCCAAGAATCATCAGATATATAAATTATGAAATGTTTTTTACCAAATAATATTTCAATGTATATAATAAAATAGTATGCACTGGTGCATTAAACATATTTATACGCATTAGTATATGATTATCGTGTTGTTTTGAAATCAAAAAATGTTTTTTTACAAATTGTTATATTCACGTGGTGCTCTATGAAGTAATAGAAGCATTGATGTCTCATTATTGTTTATTGTGCATCACTGAACCTATGAACAAATTTAAAACATGATGCTTTTGGTATTAAAAACAATGTTATTTACATTTTAAACTCAACGATGTTATTGACAGGAACATGCACATCGATGCACTATTTCTATACAATGTGCACCGCTAACCATGAAAGCATTTTTTAAAAGACAACTGACGACAACATGGTTCATAATCCAATGCAATGAGTGGTCTCATTACAACATATACTAAATGCCTCATATACAAGTAAAGAAACCCTATAAAAATATATTGCTTAAAAAAAATCTCGTTGTGAAATATAGAGAGGGTAACCAAGAGAAACAACAAGAAAGCTAGGGCTTCCAATACCGAAGGTAACTATGAAACACTTTTATTTTTGTAAGAATGTACTAAAAATTGTTTGAATCAAATAGGGGAAATATCAATATGATCAATAGAATGAAATCACATACCTGAAATTTCTCCTCTGTAGATTTGTATGTAACCTAAGGTGATCCCTTACAAATTTAGCTTTTCAAAAAAATCTACACACTCCAAATTCTTTGTTGGTAAATCTCTCTTGCACAAATCTCCCCTCTAATTTTTGGCAAAATAATGAAATAAGAATTAAGGTTTTCATTTATAAACACATACATTTAGAAAATTGAAATTCCCGCTCATTTTTTCACTGTATATTTCGACGCATTGATGATAAACGCGTGTTTTTTTTTTTTGCAACTTACTTTTTCGATGCGCTATATAGTTTAAAGCGAGTAAAAAATTTAATTGACAAAATACAAATGCAAACCTCTGCAATTAAAATATTGTGGAAGCAAAAATGGAGGTCAATCTTCGATGCCTCTCATAATTTAGCACACCAACACATTGTGTATATACAAATGCACTAGTGTGTCATAAAATAATTAAGTGCACCGATAACTTTTAAAATTCATTTGAAATTATGTTTGAAGTTAGATTGTTCTATGCTTCCCAAACCTTCTCTTAAGAATTTATTCATGTATTGATGATGGTTTTGGCTTAAATGCAAAAAAAATAAAAACATTATAATATCAAATGACCAATTCTTCATATTCCAACTCATTCCATATAGTTGCAAGTTCTTCAAGTTCTCCGCCACTGTTTGCAGTAAGTCTATATATATATTAAATTCATTTATCTGATCGAATTTATGTTATTTATGCATGGGCATTTGAATAATTTTTCATTGAATTTTGTAGGATCGTGATTCGAGATCGAGTTTAGATACACAAGATATTCCACCATTCTAAAAATGTCGCAAGTTCTTATCAAGAGACAGATATCGTAGGAAGATGCTTGATGAAAGTGGACAACTGCTTATCTTGCCAAATGTGACATGCCATCTTACAACAACCAACCTGAGTCAATGGTATTACACCATGAACTGGATCTTTTTTATGACACCCCAATAGTATGTGGTTGTTCAAAATGTAAAGGGTTGAAGGAGAACCCTCGACATGTCACATTGTCCCATTATATTTCTACCCAAAGTTGACGGTCTAATACCTCCCACTGCAATCAGTAATCCAATAGGTGATATAGAAAAGACACGTAGGAACACTTCCATATGCTTCGTTGATTCCAGGGCGAGCCAAACCTGTGAAGCACATCGCACAATTTTTTTTTTAAATGTAAAAAAGCCCAAATTTAAGCCCAATTTTAAATTTTAATCGGATGAAATTGAAAATAAGGAGGTAACAAACAATTTACCTAGTCTCTTCTCGCCTGATGAGACATAGTTTCCCCATAGAGAAAAAATGAAAATGTGCAATATTGTCCAAAATTTGAAAATGAATGGAATCTATCGGTAAAGCTATCGAACTGAGGGAGCAACATTGTAGAGCACTGCAAATGGGGCGGGCGTAGAAGGAGTGTGAGCATTGGTGCTTGAGTGAGTGGTTGGAAGCATAGAAGGAAATGTGATAATAAAATTTAGTTTGGTAAAAAAAATTATTTTACCCTAACACAATGCGCCTAACAATAAGACGCACCAAAATGCACTAGTATGCTTTATTTATTTTACCCTATTGTGTTGTGCCATACAGTAAGATGCCCCGATGCATGGTAGTATGAGTAATGCACTTATTGGATTTTTGGTTATATGTTAAAAATATTCGAATCTATAGTACTATTAAGCACACTGTTATTATTGTTTGGTGTACCACTATTGTGTATGCACCGAAGCAGTTAGGTTTTTCCAATGCACTAGAAAAGGTTTTTTTTTTTTTTTAATAAATTAATTTCTTTTTTTTGAATAACCAATTGTTCTAACCTATTCTCAGTTGTCCTTCATATGTGCACCAATTCCCTTAATTTAGTGTGGATTACCGATATGCATTTTATTTTATTATTTAAATTAAAAATTATATTTTAGCATTTTATATTAATAATGGTTATCAGTGTGCCTTATTAGTTTAACACCGGGGCATTGTGTTTGTGAGTGCACCAGTGCATTTGTCAAATTTCGGTGCACTGATGTGAAAACCCCCACAAAAACCTCCAACCACCCGCCTTTGCTAACAAGCTCTGCTATGAACAGAGAAGGGATACATTTTTCGAAGAGATTCCCTAAAAACCTCCGCTACAAGGTGTTGTCCTTGTAGTGCATGTACCTTCAGGTATATTATAAGCTCCCTATGTGCACATGAAACCAACCTTACATTATCTTATCAACCATCTTATTGCTATAGTACACCGAGAACAACACTTGAGGAGATCACTCTCACATACTACGGAATCAGGTAGTATGGTTAAGGGTACAATCTATCCTCATTAATTGGTGCCATGAAAGATTTGACTGAGTGTTATTGTTCAAACTTGTAATACCCTAGGTTAATCCTTAGAGTAATTGTACATATGTTTTATAGGTTGGTGAACCAAAATATTATAGGACAAAGTGCCTATGTGATTATTAGGCTGGAGAGCTTGGATTGCTAAAAGGCCAGCGTGCTTATTATTGTAATATGTAAACACTCATATTGTTAATAAAATACATCACTGCTACATACCGAACCAACAAGAGAGATGGGGGGATAAACTCCACTAGAAAGGGAAAGGGGGGATAAGGGTCTAGGAAAGGGCTAAGATAAGGGGGATCAAGCCCAATGGAATATTGTATTAATATTCCTTAAAGCTAAAGTTATGGATATTAATATATCCTAAGTTTCTTAAGTGAGGACAAGTGCATTCATTGAGTGCCATGTGTCATAAAAGGTACATGCATTTATAAGATGGAGATTTAGTGTATTTCCCAGCATTTAAAAAGGAGGATTCCATCATTCTCTCCTATCATCCCTGGTACACTACGATTTCCATTGCAGTACATGTACCTGATATGGTTGATGCTGAAGAGGTAGGTTGTTAGGCCCATGGTCAAAGAGGCAGGTTGTCAAGCACATGGTCGAAGAAGCAGGTTGTCAGGCTCTGTTGGCATAGGGGCAGACCTGGGGTTCAACACTACAACAACGCACCAAAAAAACCCTAACTACCGGCCCTTTCGACAACACCTGCGAAGCAGGTGAAGTCTCACCCAAGGTAGAGGCAGGGGTGGTTGCAGGACTCAAGTGTCTACAACCTTAGCTGGGACACAGATCTATGATTAAAACACTTAAACAAGCACTTACTAGATATCAATCATTAGTACTTAATCCTTATTCACATCGTAGGTCAAAACCCTAATTGCAAAACAATGCAGTATTCAACTAGGTCTAACACATAAGAGCACTTAGCACATATGAATATATCAGATCTACATTCATCTACATCACCAAGCACTAAGTATCCATAAGATTAGCTAACATACATAAAGATCTAAGCACTAAGCATAAACAACATCAGTAACTTAAAGCACAAAGCAGCCATGACACAACATATACATGGTTCAACCCCAGCCTGGGGCTATGTCCACCAACTCTTATGCTTATTTATTATCTTCTGTCAATCTTCTTACATGCACAAAGCGTTAGGACTAACTCCACATAGGACAAGATATCTGTGCACACCTCGCCAGATCCTCCTTCCCCGAGTTAGGTCAAGGCACAAAGCCTTCTTACAATCTGTTACACAAAGCCTCTTACAAATTGGTTGCACTTAGCTCTGCAAGTCTTAACACACAGTATGCACAAAGCCTCTAGATCCGCACTAAGTCGATTCTACTAGGTCTAGTATGTCTTACATCGCCTAGGTGTCTATTTATACATTACAAAATGGGCCTAAACATGGGTAAACCCATGGGCCGACATCCCCATACTTGTTACATAGACCCAAAACCCAAAAAGTCCACAAAAGGTGGCGAGATCCCGTGATCTCTGCTTTGCCTGGCACTCCAACTTCAACCATCATGTCAAAGTCCCAAAGTGGTCAAAACACGACCAAGGTTCTCCAAAATTTGGTCGAGGGCCAACAGGCCCCCAAAACTCAACTGTGACTCGTCCAAGTCACTCTGATCTAGGTAGCTCTACCTCAAAAGCCTCGACCTTGGCTCGAGCTTCTTCCACCTGTTGCTTTGCCAGGGTCTCCTATTCAGTGAACTCCTGAATAACTGCCTCGTTCACAGGTTCCTCTAAGCATTGTTCTACCGAAGTGACTATTTGTTCCAGCTCTACTCACCAGACTTCAATCTCTTCAAACAATAGGCAAGCTGCATCCTGGACTGGATGGAGATTCTGAGTTACTTCCATGACTATTCTTTGTATGGTATGGACCTGTTGTTGAGTCGTGCACTGTTCTTGGGATCTTTTCATCCTTTCAATTGCTGATAGGAGTTTCAACTGCACTTGTACTGCTGCTGCTTGCTTCTTTGCTTCCTAGAGCTGTGACCTCAGTGTCTTCAGTTCAGGGTCCTCGGTCAGTCGCTCATAAATCTACGCATTGTGACTTCTTATCTATTTACATTCCACGGCTAATGCTTTGTGCTCCGGGTAGTTGCTTCTCTCTGGTCTCACACTTCCTACGGAGTGCTTGACACTACTTGTAAATCTAGTTCTGTGAATCTCTGTTGAAGCTGCTGAATGGCTTCAAAAAGTTTTGCCACTTTATTTTCTACTTGGTTTTCCTCCATTTTCTCTAAGCTTGTCACAGAGCAAAGTGCTTTGTTGACTGTTTCTTTAACTCCGGCCTGCTCCATGAGTAGCTGTTCTTTCTCTTGCTGGATTTGCACTCTATCCTCTGTGAACTTCACTTGAAGGGTGTCTTTTTCCTGCTGCGCAACTCGACATTGCTCTATGACTTCCTCTTGTACTTGTTTCAGGGCCTCTGTGGCTTTTTCTTTTTCCTCTTGGACATGACGAAGGTGAGCTTCGGTCGCATCTGCGATTCTGCGTAGTTGGGCAAGCTCATCTCCCAGCTCTGTTCCTTCTGATGGCAGTGGTGTAGTAGACATTGCACGACTCAAATACAGGGCCTTCTGTACCCCTTTGAGTTCTACCTTGACCTGGTCATACATGGTCTCTTGTTTTGCTTCCATTTTCTACAAAATCTCCTCTGAGGCGTCTGATGCAACTGCAATGATGAAGTCGAAGTCATCGAATGTGAGCACATTCTACGACTTCAGTCTGTTCGTGCAATTCTTCTTTCTAGATGATGGTTTCTGTGGAGAAACCTTTCTTTTCTTGGAGGTTTTAGTCTCATCAATGGGATTTCTAGGCGGTGTTACTTCCCCTTGCTTATGCTTATCTTCTTTTCCTTTATTCTCTTCTTTATCCACTTCGTCATCTCCTCCTCCACTAGGTGACTCAGATGTAGTATATTCTGATGTGCTCTATATTTCCTATACATCTTGATTCTTTTTCTTTCTGCTACTGCTAGGTGCATCATACTCCTCGCGAGTAACCACCAGATTTCCAATAAGGTCAAGGTCGGACAGTTCTGCATGATTGAATGGTATAAGAAACTCTGTGGGCCATTCCTTAGTGATTTCTTCCAGGTCCTCTTCTTTGATCTTGTAGTAGGACTAAAGCTCTTCTTTGCTTTCATCGGCGTGCGCAGTGATATAAATGAAGTGCCTATCTGCACGGAAATTCATAAGAGGCCTGAACCTGTCCAGGGTGTTCGGTGTCATACAGGGAAAGGACTCAATA
>JASDQU010371922.1:91322-103067 GCA_032191745.1 Picea mariana | reverse complement strand
TTCCTCCCAATGAAGGAACCATAGCAAGATTTCCTAAGATTCCCAAGTTCTTTATGTCATAATGTTCACCTGTGTTTCTTCATCCAAAGTACAGTCTATGTTGAAGTCTCTTATTCTTGCTTCTATTTTCTCTTTCTCTTTCATGATCTCTGATAAATTGTCATCTTTATGCTCATTCATTATTTCTTTTATCTGCAATAAGATAGCCTTTGATTCTTTCTGGTTCTGTGGTATATTCTTATCTTCTTGACCTTCTTCAAGGTTTTCTTATTCCATATTCATCTTTTCAACTTTGGCAATGATTCTAGGGCAATCCAAAACTACATGTCTAGTAGCTTTACAACAGAGGCAAACATGACCTCTACCAAGGCATTCCTTAGCAAGATGTCCTGGTCTCCTAAAACTATAACAAAGAGTCAATCCTCTCTTTTTCTTAAATGATCCACAACCATTCCTGTACTGCGCACTGGGATCACAGTGATGTACCCATGAAAATTTCTTTCTAGGATCTTGCATCCACTTGTTAGTCAAACAATTTTTTTCTATGCATAGGAATAACATATCTTTCACTATTTCTATCAGATCTATTCATATCAAATCTTCTTTCTTCTATCTATGCCCTAGTTTTCAGACTAGGACAAAATCTATCAAACATACCTAGATCCATTCTTTCGAAGTAAAAATTTCCACTTATATTACCTTTATTAGGGCACAAAGCTTTAAGATCTTACCTCTTTTCTTCAGATCAGGCTTCTGTTCTTAGCACAGAGATTTCAAAGTCAAAAAGACTACTGCGCACTACAACAGAAGATCTTCGTATAGAACTTCACAAATCAAGTAGACCTCTGCACACTATAGCGACAGATCTACGCACTAAGCTTTCTTTTCTTCAGTTCCCAGCAATCACAGTTTCAGGTCCTGGCAACAGAACCATTTGTTGGCATAGGTGCAGACCCAGGGTTCAATGCTACAACAATGCACCAATAAAACCCTAACTATTGACCCTTTTGGAAACACCTACGAAGCAGATGAAGTCTCACTCGAGGTAGAGGCAGGGGTGGTTGCAGGACTCAAGTGTCTGCAACCTTAGCTAGGACACAGATATGTGATTACAACACTTAAACAAGCACTTAGAAGATATCAATCATTAGTATTTAATCCTTATTCACATCGCAGGTCAAAACCCTAATTACAGAACAACGCAGTATTCAACTAGGTCTAACACATCAGAGCACTTAGCACATATGAATAGATCATATCTACATTCATCTACATCACCAAGCACTTAGCACATATGAATAGATCATATCTACATTCATCTACATTACCAAGCACTAAGCATTCATAAGATTAGCTAACATACATAAAGATCTAAGCACTAAGCATAAACCACATCAGTAACTTAAAGCACAAAGAAGCCATGACACAGCATATACGTGGTTCACCTCCAGCCTGGGGCTACGTCCACCAAATCTTCTGCTTCTTTATTATCTTCTGTCAATCTTATTACATTCACAAATCGTCAGGACCAACTCCACATAGGACAAGAGATATGCGCACACCTCACTAGATCCTCCTTCCCTGAGTTAGGTCAAGGAACAAAGCCTTCTTACAATCTGTTACACAAAGCCTCTTACAAATTGCTTGCACTTAGCTCTGCAAGTCTTAACACACAATATGCACAAAGCCTCTAGATCAATACTAAGTCGATTCTACTAGGTCTAGTATGTCTTACATCACCTA
The DNA here is from genome assembly GCA_032191745.1 of Picea mariana. Classification (NCBI taxonomy): domain Eukaryota; kingdom Viridiplantae; phylum Streptophyta; class Pinopsida; order Pinales; family Pinaceae; genus Picea; species Picea mariana. Next base: position 101,324 of record JASDQU010371922.1, on the reverse strand, counting down.
GGTATCTATTTATACATTACAAAATGGGCCTAAACATGGGTAAACCCATGGGCCAACATCCCCATACCCGTTATATAGACCCAAAACCCAAAAAGTCCACAAAAGGTGGCAAGATCCCGCGATATCGACTTCGCCTGGTGCTCCGACTTTGACCAACATGTCGAAGTCTCAAAGTGGTCAAAACACGACCAAGGTTATCCAAAATTTGGTCAAGGGCCAACATGCTCATGAGCATGCTCTCCAAGTGAGAGAACTACTGGGACTTAATTTCCAAGGTGCCAAGATGTAGCTACATGGATCTAAGACTCCCTGTCCGGCCTATTGTTGAAGCATCGAAAGGGAAGTGGGGTATCTGAAGGAATGTTGAGAAGATAAGGGGAACACTTCCTGGGGTGGGACATGCATGTGGGGGATGAGGGATTGTAGGCTGGTTGCTAGAGTTGGCATCTGACTCTAAGAATTGTTGTTGATTGACATAACTTAGACTGGCTTAGAAATTCCTTTGCCTAGGTAGAGTTTAGCCCCAGCTCGGGGGTGACCCACTACTGAGATTATGAGTAGTGTGTTCCATGGCTGGGAGGAATGTGGAAGGTCTTCATGCAGTTGGTGTTATTTCATGAGATAAGTGTCTATCATGTGCTTATTTCAATTACTGTGTGTGTAATTATGAGTTTTCTATTATGGAATATTTATTATTAATTCTATGTATGAATTGTTGTTGTTGTGTGTTGTTTTTATTCCACATAACTATGTTCATATGCAGAGAATCTATTTAATTAAATGGTATAAGAGGATATTTGTTGAGTTTCTCGTAATGGGGACATTACAGAGCATATCAATAAATTTAATGGTATCAGAGTGATAATTGGGAGAGTTTTGTGTGGTGTGGCTAGCCTTGGTGGTTGGGGACGTTACAAAGTGGTATCAGAGCTCCAATTTTCAACACTGAGCTTGCATGGACCCAATTAATAGAGTGCAGGGTGAAATTTTTTTGAAATGTAGTTGCAAAGGATGTCTACAATTTATTTTTTGAAATTACAATAGTGAAATTGAGAGGAATTTCACAAGTAGGTTAGGGAAATTTAACTAGAGAATGGAAATTTTCAAATTTTATTGGTAGAATGAACAAATTCGGGTCCATAGATGGCCGATAGATGGTCTAGTTTTGAGTTACAGTGTTTTCATGGTGAAATCAGAAGCAACTGGGTGAAATTGGGCGAAAGCCCCAATTTCTGTTGTTAAATTCAGGTGGAATTTGGGAAATTTAGTCTAGGGATGAGATATTCCTGATTTATAATCTTTGTCTGAACAAATTCAGACCTGTAATTGGTCAAATTTGAATTTACAGTAAGGCCATAGCAGACTGGGAAAAAATTGGTTAAATATATTTCCAATTAGTGGGTGAATTGAATGGAATCCATTCTAGGAATATCAACCAGTGGTGCACAAGAGAAATTGATCACTACAATGTTTGAATGAGTGTTTATTAGGATGAATTGGCCTAAATTTTGGAAGTTGCAGTGCGCCATGGTGAAATTAAGCGAAATTAGGAGAAATTGGGCAAAAGCCCCAATTTCCACAGACAAATTCATGAGGATTTCGATGCACATGAATCAAATTACAAGTACAAGGGTTAAATTTGTATGAAAAAGACCTAAATTGGTTCAATTGATCTTGGTCACAAATATCTAATGGTGGCAAAAAACAAATTTCGAAATTAAGCAGAATTAGGCATTTTTGGGTATTTTGGAAAAAATTAAAATTAGGGGAAATTGGAAAAATTTCGGTATTTTTTCATACGCTGACATCAACATGACATGGGGGCCACGTTTCAACTGATGTAGAAAAAGGTTGAAGTATATTTCCATAGTGGCATATACATGGTGGTAATGGGTGCTAGGTGGCAATTGATGTGGAGACATGCGACATACCAACTGTCAGTCCCATAAAACCGCGGTAAGAAGTGGAAAAATGGTTAAGTGTTGAGACTTCTCGGATGGACTTATGAAAGGAAGGTTACAAGATTATGATTCCATGAGTCCGTGTATATGGAAAAATGGTTAAGTGTTGATATTTCTCGGAGAGAATTATGAAAGGAAGGTTACAAGATTATAAGTCCGTGAGTCTGTGTAGATGGAAAAATGGTTAAGTGTTGAGACTTCTTGGACAAACTTATGAAAGGAAGGTTACAAGATTATGAGTCCACGAGTCCATGAGTCTATGAAGGAAAAATATAAGTATTGGTGTCGGGTTCATGGAAGGTATGAATATAGGCTATGAGTCCACGAGTCCACCACCTGCGAGCCCGTGAATAGAATAAAGTTTCTAAGAATGTGAAGCTCAGGGTTGAGTGCAAAAAAGGCCAAGGCTTGATATGCCAAGGTCTAGTGCCCAAGTGGAATTGAATGTCATGATATCATCCCATCCAACATAAGAAAACTAAAATTATCTAAAATTAAGGAAAGTTATTGGAAAGTTTCTGTGTAACTTTCCAAGTTATGTTTTTGTAGGGCATTTTTGAGTCCCAAAACAGTGTTTTTAGCTACTTGAAAAATGTGCACCCAAGGTGTAATTTTTGTATATCAAATTAAATATCTCGATGATATCTTTATAACAGTGTATCCCACTCTTCAAACAGAGTTAGGATGAGTGATTTAGAACCCTTACAATGGAGAGTAAATTTTAAGCCCTAGTTAACTTCTGAAGGCCATAACTTTCTGCTCAGGAATCAAATTGAGAAACAAGAGAAATCTATGGAAATATCTTGAGCCATAGAACACATTCATGGAGATAAATTTAGAAATATAGGCACACAAAAAAAAATGCATAGGAGGGGGGTAGAAGGTACCTGCAGCATTCAGGGCTAGAAGTACTAATTGGCATGAAACTTCAATATGATGTATTTAACAACTTGGAGCTCAGATGAAGATAAAAATTGCCCATAATGTCCAACATATGGTCATGAAGGAACCCAATTGAGATCCTATCAAATTGTCAAAGGAGCCAGTGTAAGGATGCTTAAGAATAATTTAGAGTTGCACAGGGTTGAAAGGTGATCAAAAGGAGTTTTTGGGTAATAATCAAATGACTGTAACTCTCTGCTCAAAACTCAGAATTGAGCAAGAAAGTATTCATTGGAAAGGTATTGGAATAAGAAGTCCATGTAATCGCCCAGAATTGTGATATAAGCAACAAACTTCACATGAATTCAGAAGAATATTTCTGGTGACCATAAAGGGGAAAACTTGTGCATATGTTACCAGAATTATCTTCTTGCTTTAACCATAATTTTTAGAATTGTTATCTTATATAATAAATGTGTTGCAAAAATATATTAAGGTTGATGATAAATCGTAGCAAATTGGTATCTTCAAGTATGAGGAACAAGACAGAGTTAGTTCTTCAAAATGGGGAATGAATGCTTGAGGAAGCTACCAGCTGAAGATGACTTTACTCAGTGAGTAATATAAGGTACTTTCAATAGAACTATGATTGGAAAAAAAGAATTCCAGATGCCAATTTCGCATATCATATGGGGATGCTAGGTTAGAAAACCATTTGCAATACACGAGAGATGTAAATTCATAAGTTCATATGGTGATTGATGGAAAACCATTTGGAATAAGTTCATATGGTGATGCAAACAATGGGAGTATAGATGTATGATTTTATAGAATATGAGAGAATCTAGAACTGATATCATGAATGCGCAGAGGAACTTGAAAAACTAAATGTTATGTCAAGAATAACTCACAAGATAATCAAAGGCCAAGACTGAAGATTGTTAGGGTATGAGTTTGGGTGCAACCATAAAATCTTGGGAGGCCACTACAGGAAATCCACTCATGTTAATAATAGTTCTCAATGAAATATAAGCATAAGAGTAGATCATATAATGAATGAAATAGCGAAATTCAATTCACTCCCAACGAAGCCAATTTACAGATAAGGCAGGACATTAAGGGCATAACATTTCAAAAATGATTGATATGTCAAGATGTCAGTCTCTTCATAAAGGAAGAAAGAGTATATGCTTGGAGATAAGGATAACATCTCCATGGAACAGTCACATAGTTTGGAGGTAGTACTTCCATCATGGTTATTAGAGTAGCGTAGTGGAAGCATGGTATGAATATCACCACTTCAAGGGTGAAGAAATGAAGTTGCATATAAGTAAAGAGTGCCATCAGATGCATAAATCAATATATTGTGTGCAGATTGGGTCTCGAATGATGCAATCAAGCTCCTAGTAGAGGAATTCCACAAAGCTAAGTGCAATAGAGACTAGATGAAGTTCAGGAGTAATTTAAGATAGTGTAAAAGTACCATTAGATGGATACCAAGTTATACAAAGTCTTATGCAACATTTGAGGAACTGTGACAACAATAAATTAAAAAACAAATGTTGAGTACATTCCAAAGCAATGAGTGCATTGTCAAGGTACACTAGGATGTCAATCCAAAAGGATTCAAGTATGGAGATGATTTTTCTGAAAATAAATCGATAAGGAACCATGAATAAGAAAAATGATTCTATGCTTGGTATAGATTGCAAAAGAAATAAGATCTAGTGTGGTAACTTAGGCTATATTTTATTTCTTTTGCATTTTATACCAATATTATTAAAGGCTAGAGGCCTGTAATGACTATAAAAGTTGCTTGGATTTGAATGCATACATGTGATGTAATAGCATATTATGGATTTGTTGGTTATGAGCTAATAACCAAAGCAATAAAATGGTATGACCCTATTATAGGAATGAATACCAGTAATTCTCTTCATGTATAAGGCCATGACTTCGCTGGATATGGAAAGGATTTAGTGCCACACAAGTATCCAATGAAAACTTCTTACTACTAAATAATGTTTGGACTACAACCTTTTTTCTAACACTAATGAACACCACATAATTATATTCTTGGTGTAGTGTTTGGGTCGAAAAGCAAGGCATCCAAATAGTTGAACAAGCAATAGAAGTGTATGGGGAATGTGTTGAGGCATTGGCCATACTTTCCCATTATGAATGCATGCATATATGATATATATGATATATGCATGGATATATGATATTGATGGGAAATGATTGTGTTAACAACTGAAATGATGTAATTATTACTAACTCATGAGGTTGAGAACAGAGTAAAACCTTGGAAATTGATAATATATATGTAGAGAATTATATTTTCATTCTATTTAATAAATAGAATGTTAGTGGTGATTGAATTGTTAAATATAAACAATTCTAACATCACTTTGTAAACTTTGAAATTGTTACAATGCAAGTATATAGTATATTATGCAAGAAGCACTAATAATCTATTGGTTGAATGTAAGATGGAAGCATTGCAGGAAAAATAGTCCCAAGTATGGTGTTGCAGACGACCATAATAAAGACTGATGCATATTGTTGCAACAACCACGAAAATTATGAGATATAATTTCATATTTTGGGAAAAAGTTGAATTTCCTTGTGAAATAAATTTGAATTTCTAGATGAAGTTTTATAATGTTGTCTCATAATGAATGTATGTGTGTGACATAGATGAGATAATATTTATTGAAGCTGGAATGATTGGGAAGAAATGCTACTATTGGGACACTGAAGTCCTATGATTGTCAAAAATACAGATCCTTAGTGGGGATCTGGAGATGAACTGATGCTCTCCTTGTGTGTGAAATCCTTGGAAAGATTGATTGTTGAAGGACTATACATCAGTGAAAGGATTCCTGGGCCTAGAAGCGTGAGTGCAACAAAGAAGAGACAACTCAAGAATGGTACAATGGTTGAATTCTTTCCTGAAGCAACTCGGTGGAATAGAGCAAAGGACTTCCAACTGAAGTATGAAGACATGAATATGATGCTTGACAAGAAGAGCAACAGAAGGATAACAAGCTTCCATAGCAAAGGCATGGAGCCTTTTGAAGAATTTTCAATGTACATGTCTATAATTCACTGAGGATAGTGCATAAATAAGGGGGAGGGGAATGTAATACCCCAGGTTAATCCCCAGTGTAATTGTACATATGTTTTATAGGTTGGTGAGCCAATATATTATAGGATAGAGTGCCTATGTGATTATTAGGTTGGAGAGCCTAGATTGCTAAAAGGACAGTGTGCCTATTATTGTAATATGTAAACACTCATATTATTAATAAAATACATCACTACTGTAGATCGACCCAACAAGAGAGATGGGGGGATAAACTCCACTAGAAAGGGAAAGGGGGGCTAAGAGTCTAGGAAAGGGCTAAGCTAAGGGGGCTCAAGCCCAATGGAATATTGTATTAATATTCATTAAAGATAAAGTTATGAATATGAATATTTCCTAAGTTTCTAAAGTGGGGACAAGTGCATTCCTTGAGTGCCATGTGTAATAAAAGGCACACTCATTTATAAGAGGGAGATTTAGTGTATTTCCCATCATTCCGGGAGGAGGATTCCATCATTCTCTCCTATTATCCCTGGTACACTATGGTTTCCATTACGATACTTGTACCTGAGATGGTTGTTTATGAAGAGGAGGGTTTTCAGGACCGTGGTTGAAGAGGCGGGTCTCCAGGCCCATGGTCAAAGAAGCGGTTTGTCAGGCCTGAGAGCATTCTCTCCAGGTGAGAGAACTGCTAGGAATTAATTTCAAGGGTGCCAAGCTGCAACTACAGGGCTACGAGACTCCCTATCCAACCTATTGTTGAAGCCCCAAAAGGGAAGTGACGTAGTCGAAGGACTGTTGAGCAGAGAAGGGGCACACTTCCTAGGGTGGGAAAATCATGTGGGGCATGAGGGACTGTAGGATGGTTTCTAGAGTTGGCACCTGAATTTGAGAATTGCTTCTGATTGACAGACCTTAAACTGGGTTAGAACTTCCTTTCCCAGGTAGAGTTTAGCCCCAGCTCGTGGTTGAACCACTACTAAGATTATGAGAAATGTGGTCTATGACTGGGAGGAACGTGGAAGGTCTCATGCAATTGGTGTTTATTTCATGAGATAAGTGTCTATCATGTGCTTATTTCAATTACTGTGTGTGTAATTATGAGATTTCTAGTATGGAATCTTTGTTATTAATTATATGTATGAATTGTTGTTGTTGTGTGTTGTTTTTATTCTGCATAACTCTGTTCATATGTAGAGAATATATTTAATTAAATGGTACCAGATGATATTTTTTGAGTTTCTAGTAATGGGGATATTACAGAGCATGTTAGTAAATTTAATGGTATCAGAGCGGTAATTGGGAGAGTTTTGTGTGGCATGGGCCCAGCCTGGGTGGCTGGGGACATTACAAAACTCCTCTAGTGTATCAAGAAATTATAACACTTGACACTCTTCTATCCTTAGGACCTTACAAACCCTAGCCTCTTGCTGCAAACCCTAACTTCTATAACATGTGTAGTGAAATTCCTAGACAATTTGCAACATCGGGAATTTGGGAATTTCATTAGTGTAGTAATACTCAGAAGGGAGTAATACTCCTCCCAAAGTAAAAAAAAAAAGTCTAGGTCTTGCCAACACCATTGTGGGAAACCTAGCTCAAAATAATCTCGATGGAATGTTGATCGTCATGGTGTCACTCTGTAATAAGTATTTTTTTTGTGTGGACCCACTCTTACCATTGTTTGTTACCCTTCTCCATAGATTACTCTTGAGACACTAATCATGTTGGGATAATTCTTGGATAACCACTTTGATGGATCCACTAGTATCATTACAAACATCCACAACATGTCAGCCATGGATAAATTAAAGAAAATGGTTGAGTATCTCTCCCAATCAATTAACAAAATGAAAACCAATATGTCTTCCCTCATTGCACAAGTTGACCTTTGTTTTTTGATTAGATTGTGAAAATGAAGGGTAAGCCTAAGGAGGGTGACCATGTCTTGGGTGAAGGTTCCCATAAGGGTAAGATCCTTGAGGAGGAAGAAGAGCATACTAATCACTTCTTATTTTCTGACTATTCCCGAAATTTGATTCCTTACCTACCTAAAGTTGATTAGAATAAGTTTGATGGGTTAGATCTGACTAGTTGGGTTGACCAAATGGACCACTACTTTTCCTTTCATGCTATAGAAGATAAATTATTGAAACTCTAAATATGTGTCCTCTATCTGGATAGGTATCATTGGAGTGGTGGAAATGGCATAAGAATGCATCTCCAAGGGTGATCACTACATGGAGGTAGTTTGTGAAACCCTAGTTTGCTCACTTTATGAGAGATACCATTTTCCTGGGACAACTTACCAAAATAGTGGAAGACTATATTGATGATTTTGAACATATGGTTTTTAGAACAAAATCTTTAACTAGTGAAATTTTGAAACAATGCTTTATCAATTGTCTTAAAAAGGAAATTAGAGCCCAAGTAGAGATGGACCACCATACTACTTGGTTGGATGCCACTCAACTTGCTCATCATGCACATGTTATATCCTATGCTTAGTCTAAATGCCCCAACTTTGCTTCACATCCTTACTCAAATATGGTGGCACCTCAACATCCTGCACCACCCCTTAAGGTCCACAAGTTGATATGGGATGAAATGGTGGATCACCAACTCAAGGGTCTTTGCTGCAACTGTGATGAAAAATATTCTCTAGGGAATAAATGTAACAAACATAAATTATTTATATCCATTGATGGCAAGACTCAAGAGGAAGTCACTCCCATCATTAAGGAAGCTGCTCTTCTTGACCAACCAGGTGAAGAACCCCAAATCTCCCTTCATGCTTTGGATATTTCTTCTCCTCAAACATTAAAGTTGGTTGGCTATAACAAGCAGAGGAAGGTCATTATTTTAATCAAAAGTAGCAGCACCCATAATTTCATTCATTTCATGTTTCCCTGGAAACAAACTTACTACATCCATGTTATTAATAACTTTCAGATTATGGTTGCTAATGTGAAACTTCAAATGGGTGAGTATTCCCTTAACACTCACATGTTTTCAATTGAAATGGGAAATTGTGATATTATTTTGGGTGTTGAATGCCTAAGAACATCAGGTCCCATCACCATGCATTTTCTAGAATTATACATGATTTTTCAGAAGGATGGAAGTTCCTACATGCTCAAAGATCTCAAATTAGTCTATCCAACGATAATTATCTCCCACTGTATGGAAAAGCTTCTGAAAAAGGGTCATTTTAGTAGTATTGCACAATGCCATGTTATTCAAGCCTTTGAGGATGCTTTTCATCTAGTTCATCCCAATTTGTATTTAGTATTGGACAAATACCAACAAGTCTTTGAACATCCCCAAGGATTACCATCCTCCTATGGAGAACATGATCGTAGCATCCCATTGTTTCCTAGTAGCCTACCACCCAATGTGTGATCACATCCTCATCCTTTTTCACAAAAGAATGAAATTGAAAATATTGTATGAGAGCTATTAGATGCTACTATCATATGTCCTAGTACTAGTCCCTACTTGTCACATACTTGACCCCCTAAACATTATTAGGATAATGGTGTGTATGGAAAATTCAAAATTTCCATCTAATTCAACTTTCTTAAACACAACTTAGATACAAATTTGGATCTCACAAGCCAATTCTTCTCCTCAAGAGCTTTCCAACAATTGTACTCTTGCTCAATTCCGATCTCGGAGGCATTTCCTCTTTTTTGTGTTAGCATGCCTACATGGAACCCCTAGTTGACATGGCACAACACGTGCTCGATGACATGGCATAGTCAACTATACCATTGGTGCACTAGAGTCACTTTAGTTCGCCGATGTGAAATTTATTTTCCACCGCCGATAACAAAGATTTTTCTTGTGTGTCGAAAAAATAAGATTTCATGGGAATTAAACACAAGATTTTATGGGTGCCAAAACACTAAGATTTCAATGCACCGAAACAAAAGTACAAATAAATTCACTGATATGAGCTAACCAATCTAGATTTATGAGGGGATGAAATAAAACACAAAAATATGATAGAAGCACAAAGATACAATAATGCTCAATTTCTATTAATGAACAACATATGCAGGAATTGTA